>PVIJ01008210.1:0-48712 GCA_004024925.1 Scalopus aquaticus
CCTGCCTCCTCCCCTCCCCCTCCCCCCCTCCCCGGGTCACAGGTGGCTCTGGTGGCTGGTTGGTGAGCGCAGGGGCGCGGGCGGTGGGTTCAGTGCGCTCGGGCGGGCTTGTCTCTGTCCTACACGAGGCCCCAGAAGGGACAGCGCGCGCGGGGAGGTGCCATTTGTTACTTTTCACTTAATTTTCCCTAAATGTGAAGAGAGGTGCAGATCACTTTTAAATTATATTCTTACATGATAAACCAGCGGCCCAGAAATCCGCGGCCCTGTAATTGAATCGAGACGAGGCTGCTAATGGGGCGGCGCGGGCGCAGCTATTTCGGGCCGCGGCGGAGGGAGACGCGGGCGCCATGGTCCGTGGTGTCTCGGTAAAAAATGGGCGAATTTAGCCCGGGACCACCCCACTCCCGAGTCGGCGCTGCCCTCGGCGTCCTGAGGAGCCGGCCCAGCTTCACGCCCTGGCCCGGCTATGGCGGCCCTGGGGAGGGGCGGGGCACCCGGACCTCGGCACCCCCAGTCAGGCAGAGGCCTCCTGGGACTTTTGCGCGGGGACCCCCGCAGAGGCGGGAAAGCTGGGGTCTCTCACCAAGTCCAGACTTTCCCAGGCGCATCACCTCGCGGAAAGGCGGGAAAGCCCCAGTGTCACCAGGAAGGTCCCCAACAACCAAGCGCACCCCCTTAACAGGTTGGTGGTACCACCAAATACATGGCGTTACACACACACACACACGCAAGCGCGCGCACACACGCACGTGTGCCCTTGACCACCGCTGAGGTCAACGCACACGGACACACACCCACGCTGACACCATGCACACACACACTGTGCACACGCACACACACTGCACACACGTGTGAACACACACCACACACACCGTGCACACACATACCCACTCACACACGTATGCTTTTGGTTAGTTTTCTGGATTTTTTTTAAAGATTTATTTGTTTATGCATACAAGAACTGGGGTGTAGGCAGAGGAGGGGGGCAGCACGAGTTCGATCCCTTGCCAGGGAGCTTCCCACCCTGCGCAGCAGACCCCTCCTGCCTCCCCGCTGCTCCCCTCAGCAGTGTACTTCATTTTTCTGGATTTTTGCTGTGCTTTCTCTGAGGTTTCTCTTGGATGATGCAGCGTTCTTTGTCTGAGGTAAAATCATGTTGCCTCTCAATTCACAGCACAGAGGGGCACTGGGAGGAGCCCTCAGGCCTGCCTGGTGCCGCCAGCAGCTGGGGGCTGAGGAGCCAGCTCTGGACCAGCCTTCCCACCGCGCCTCACCCTCCTCCCCATGTTTCATGAAATGGCGCAAGGCGGCCTCGAGGCCACAGAGGCCTCTGTGCCTCAAGCCCTCACTCAACGCAGTCCACAGGCAGCACCTTGGCAAGCTGGCCCCGCCCCCTTGCCTGGCCCCTCCTGGCTGGTTTCCCTCCCCCTCCCTCCTCTCCCTCCCCCTCCCTCCCCTCCTCCCCCTTCTTCCCCTTTCCTTCCTCCTTCCTCCTCCAGTCCCTCCTCCGTACCCCATCCTCCTTCCCTCTCCTTGGGGAGAGGCCAGGACACCCCTGCCCTATGAGGGGGAGCCCGCCCACCTGCTGCGTGCAGCTGGAGG
This sequence comes from Scalopus aquaticus, assembly GCA_004024925.1. Taxonomy (NCBI): domain Eukaryota; kingdom Metazoa; phylum Chordata; class Mammalia; order Eulipotyphla; family Talpidae; genus Scalopus; species Scalopus aquaticus. Next base: position 1,606 of record PVIJ01008210.1, read on the forward strand.
CACCCTGCCTGTGCAACCTCCCCTGCATGCTCTGGAGCGCAGAGGCCCGGGGTCAGGCGGTGCTTGGGCACAGTCTCAGCATCAGAGTTTTCTCAGCGGGGTCGCCTGTGGGCCCCACGCTCACCCTCGGGCAGGAGCCTAGAGCTGCACCCAGAAGTCCAGCGCATGGCCCCCCGCGGGTGACCAGCTGCCCTCGGCCACAGTGTGGGTCTGCCAGGGCCCCTCTGAGCCCCGGACCCTGGAGGCGGCCTGACTGTGACTCAGGAGCGCCGCAGGGGACCTTGGCAGAGGCAGCCCCGGGGGCCCTGGCTGCAGGGGTGGGTGTGGCTGCAGCCCGCTCAAGGCCCCTCTGCAGGGAGGCCAGGCTGGGAAGGCCCCCGCAAAGGGAGCGCCCGGTAGGCAGGGGGTCGAGGGGGCGGTGCCGGGCAGGGGCGCTGCGGCCGGCCCTCCACGCCCGTGGCTTTTTGTTTATAAAATATTGTTGCACGTTTCTAAATTTTATGTAGTTCATTAAAGTGAGGGCCATAAGTGCTTTCCGATAATTGGAGCGCGAACAAGCCCGTTCTCGGGCGGAGGCCATGAATAAAAGAGACAGCTGGCCGCGCCGCTGCGGACCGATGCCTCCGCGGAAAACAGACGCGGCGGGGCTGGCCCCGCTGCTCCCTGCGCGGCTTCAGGGGAAGCCCGGCTGCGGCGGACAAGCGGGGCGGACCGCAGCCGCCTGGGGAGGCTGAGCCCGCAGGACCCTTGCTCTTCAGGCTGCCCCAGGCGCTCACGTCGGCTGGGGCTGGCCAAGGCCGCCTCCAAGGACAGCAGCTCTCTCCCTCGGATGCCCCCGCCCCTGGCTGGCGTTCTGGAGGGTCAGGCTTTGGTCCTCCGTGGGGCTGTCCATCCCGAGGCCTGAGTGGGTTGCGGGACACCTCTGGTGGCAGGAGGGCGCCCGGCCGAGACCCCCCCCTTTGCAGCCTGGGGCAGCAACTGAGCCGCGGAGCCTCCTCCGTGTCCATCCGCTCATCTGTCCACGGGCCTGGGGCGGGGAGGATGGCCGCCATGGGGCAGGGTCCCACAGCTCCTTTGAGCCCACGTCCAGCTCCTGGGGTGCTCCCACGTGCCTGCCCACCCGCCGAGGCTCTGCTGCAGAGGGGTCAGCCCCGCCCTGAACGCCCGCGGGGTCTCTGTCCTAACTGGGGCCATTAGGCCTTTCACAGATGCGACGGCCACTTGTGCGACGTCCTTGGGGAAAAGGCACTCAGGTCTTTGGCTGTGTCCAGACGGTGCCGGCGGCTCACAGGCTTGACCCACATGGGCCCTGGGCACGCGACTGGACGCTCCTTTCTCCCTGAAATGGCCGTGCCCTGCCGCCTGTGCCGCCTCCCTGCTCCGCCCCACGGCGACCGGGCACTTTGCCCCTCAGGTGTCACTCAGCCCCGGCCCCCTCGGCCTCAGACCTGCCACGTCAGTGGATGGGGTCTGGCTTCCTCTCGCCCGGGGAGTCCAGGCCCTCCCGGCTCCTGCCCACCCCCTGCCCGCAGGCCTGGTGCCGCCGATAGCCCTCCTGCCCTGGGGCCATATCTGTGCGGTTTGGATGCCCAAGAAGCTCCGGAACCAGGGGCGAGCACCGGCTCCGTGCTTCCCCAGGAGTGCGCAGGTTGCTGGGGTGCGGCTCCTCTATTTCGCAACACCCCACCGAGGTCTGGGCTGGGGGAGTGGGGGGGGTACGTGGAGGCTGAGCGGGCTTTGGGCGGGGCCTGCGGGCGCAGCCGCCTCCGCAGGGGGCCGTGGTCTGCGCCGCTGCCCTCCTCGCCGCGGCCTTGGCCGAGGTCACACGTCCTCGTGGAAATTTTAGTGATTTTTAGATAATTGGACGTGCCACAGACATCTCACTTAGCGTTTATTTCAGGTTTGCACGAGCCGAGGCCAAGTCCTGCCGGCCCCGCCCCTCGCGCGCTGCTTCGTAGGCGCCGCGCACAGCAGGCGCCAGAGGCCCGGAGGTCGCCCCAGGTTGGCCCTTCCGCGGCTCGTGAAGCTAAGGGGGTGCACAGGGGTGGGCTCTGCAGCCGCCCCTCTCTCAGCCCGCCCCCGAGTCCTGTTAGCCGCCTCGCCCGGCAGGGCCGTCTTGCTGCGGCGCCTCTGCGTGTGCGCGTCCAGCCAGCGCCCTGGCGGCAGCGAGAGGCTCTCGTCCCGGTGCCTTCTGCGCCCTCCTTGGGCTGCGGCCTCAGCGCGGGCACCGCGGGGAACGGGCTCGGTGGACGGGACCACGGTGTGGCTTGGCCCAGACTCGCCCCGGGCCCCAGGGAGGATGCACTCGCTGGGACAGCCGGGTCCCCTGCGCCCACCGGCCGCTCAAGCAGGCAGGCGCGCGGCCCCAGATCGGGGCGCAGGGGCGCTCAGGCGCTGCTGCTGCTGCCTGGATACTCCCACTTGGCCCCAGACACCGGCCTGGATCGGCAGCCTCAGGTCGGTGCTGACAGACGATTCTGGTTACTAGGCAACCGCTGACTGTTCATAACCAAGGAGCACAACAGCACAGGACAGGCCTCAGTGAAGGGGCTCCTGAGCCACGTGCAAGGCCCCAGCCTCTGCGGAGCCTGGGCCTGAACAGGGGAGACCCCGGAAGGGCCGGGCTGGGGCAGAGTCCAGGCACCGGCCTCCCCGGTGGGGCCACGCACTGTCAGGCCGGGGCGGTCCCAGAGGCCAGGGCGCCGTGACGTGGCTGCCCGGCTGACCACGGCACCGCTCCGGCGCACGGCAGGCTGTCCCCCCGCACCTCCCGTGCGCGCCCAGGGAAGAGCGGGCCAGTGGCCAGCACCTGGTCTCCGAGGCCAGGAAAGCCACACTCACACGGAGGCCGCAGTGCTTGGGGAGGGCGCTAGGGCCGCGAGCTGAGGTGGACGCGGCCGCACGGACTTGGCCTCCCCAGGAGGCTGCGGCCTGCCAGGGGCCTGCCCCGGCTGTCTAGCGTGGTGAGTGCGTGGGCCCGGGGGTGCTCGGCCTGGCCCTGCCCATCGGCTCGCTGCCTGGGGCGGTGGCAACTCCCGTGGGGAGGAGGCCATGTGGGTGCGGCAAGAGGCACCGAGGGTCCTGCACAGGCCTCGAGGAGTCTGCTCTCTCCTGGGACCGACGGCTCTGGTTGCCAGCCCTGGCCCCACCAGGTCAGCAGGGCGGGGGTCCCCACGGGGGGCCTGGAGCCCGTGGAGACCGTAGAGTCGGGAGGTGAGGCCCCAGCTCCCCGTCTCCCAGGGCGAGTGGCCTGTCGCGGCTCCGCAGCCTCTCCCAGAGGCGCCTCATGGGACCGGGCTCGGGCAGCAGCACCGGACTGGGCCTCCCTGGCCGTCCCTTCCCTCCGCTGTGCCACTCACCGGGGACGGCAACTCAGGCCCCTCGTCCCCCGCCTGGAGCCGCAGCCCAGCCCCGCACACCGAGGCCTCGCTCCCAGGTGGACACAGTCCTCGCCCGGTCCTCAGGCTGGTCCCGTGGCCAGGACCCCCGGGCCTTGTCCGCCCTCCCCGCCCCCTGAGGCCCTGTCCACACAGCCCAGTCGGAGGTGCGGGGGCTGGATCCTGGGGTGACCAGCCACGGGCGCCTTCCTCCCCTTGCGGGGTAAGAGGCTCCTCCAGCCTCTCGGCACCCTGCAGGGCCATGGGGGTGTGTCCAGTGCCTACGTGACCTCTGCGGCTGCGGGGCGTGGGCAGCAGGAAGGCCAGTGGCCCCCAGTTCTGACCGTCTCACCCTGTCACCGACTCGAAGGTCAAAACCGTGGATGGTGCCGCGACCAGCATGCTGCAGATGGGTCCTGCCGGGCGTTGCGGCTACGAGGAGCCTCGCCGAGGACGGGAGCGCACCCCGCGGAGGGACACCTAGGTGGGCGACAGCAAACGGGGCGCTCACCGGCCTCGCAGGAGGGAGCCCCAGGGCACCGCCCCCCATCAGCAACGAGGGGAGGTCCTGGGTGGGCGCTGGGGGCAGGCCCTGGGCAGGGCTGAGGCCCTACCAGCCACTCCTGCTGGGGGCCGACCCAGCCCTGCACCATCGTAGAAGCGGGGCGTGTGGCGGTGGGCCCCCCGAGCCTCGCCTCGGGGCCATCGCAGCCGTGAGGGTCCAGGCACCTCCCTGGCCCTGCTGAAGTCGATGGGCTGTGCTCCTCACGGGTGTGTCAGGAGGAGCCCCGTGTGGGCGTGTGTGGGCATGCGAGGCATGTCAGGCACTTGCAGACATGTACAGGCGCAAATCATGTTGGACGCATGCCGGTGCGTGTGTGTGCACGCGTGTTCAGGTGTGTGCTTGCATGTAGGCATGTGGGCATATGCAGGTGTGTGTGGGCATGTGCCGGCGTGTGGGTGCATGCAGGTATGTGGGCACGTGCAAGTGTGTGCGGGAGTGGGGGCGTGTGGGCGTGTGCAGGTGTGAGCGGGCGTGCGCATTTAATCCATAGGCAACTAGGCCACGAGCTCAGCCTCCTGTCCCCTGCAGGGCGCGGCGCAGACGTCCTGCCTTTGTCCGGAGACAGCAGAGGCTGAGCAGCTGCCGCGGGCTGATGGCGATTCGCGTAGTTGAAAGCGGGACTGTGGAGGCTGAGCTCACAGCAGGCGAGGGGCGGGGTCCCAGCTGGGGTCCTAAGGCACCCAGATCCTCAGGCGGGCGCCCCGAGGTTGCCGACACCCACCCCCGCTGGATGACACTGTTTGATCAGGTTTGACCGCGCTGACCGCAGCAGCTGCTGGTGGCACCTGTGCGCGCCCCAATTTATCATCTTGGGTCGAAGCCATGCTTCCTCCCGCCGCGAGCTGAGAGGCTGCCAGCTGCCGGGCCTCGGGGTCAGGGCCCGCTCTGGTCCAGGTCTCGTGCCCCTCCCCGCGGGGGTTGGGGAGAGCTGGAGCCTGCTCTGGGGGTCGCTGAGCCCACCCTCTGACCCATCCCCAGAAGCCATCACGTTGGGGTTAGGGTTTCCTTCTAGGAGCTTCAGGGGGTACAGAAACACAGGCCAGATGGAGCCCCCGGGGCAGGGGCAGCGGGGCCTGCAGACTGAGGGCGATCTGTGGGGGACACCCGGATGCGCCTATTCCTGGGGGCCCCTGAGAGCCGCTGACGGCCCCTGGGGAAGCAGGTCTGGTACCAGCAGGTGGTACCGGCCGGTAACTGCTGACGGCGCCAAACAGAGGCCGTGGTCGGCAGAGGAGATGGCTGTGGGGTCTCCCACAGCGCCGCCCAGGGGCAGGGCCTCCTGCTCGCCTCCTGCCGCCCCTCCTCCCGGGAGCACGGCAGAGCTCACCCCTGCATGCCGTGCCCCTTCTCAGGAAAGCCCAGTCAGCACCCAACTCGGAACCCCGCGGGGCCAGAGGCCGCAGGGGCGGGTCCTGCGGTTCCGGGGCAGGGATGAGGGGAGGGCAGAGGTGCGGGGGTTCGCCCTCCAGCCCCGGCCCGTTCCCTGGAGGCAAAGGCCGGAGACTGGGCGCAGGCTGGGCCTGGGCGACCAGGGAGAGGGCGCCCCACCAGGAGCTGCGGCCCAGCGAGGGGGAGCAGGCGGGCCGTGGTGGGCGGGGCTGGGGCGCCATGGGGTCTCAGGAAGGCGGGCACTTCCAGAAGTGGATGTGACTGCGAGGGGAAGCTGCTGGGCTCGGGAGGGCTGGGGGGTGTGGGGAACGTGACCCGCTGCGGTGCAGGTGCGGGCGCTGCCTGGGGAGGCCCGAGGGAGGCCCCTGGGGGCACGGGGCACCCTGCAAACAGGCCCGCATGTGCCGGGCCTAGCTGGGGCCCAGCACATATCCCTGGGAAAGCCCTGTGCACCCCAGGAAAGGGGGGGTGTCCTGCATCAGCATCAGAGGAAAGTGGATCCTTCAAGGGCCATGTGAACGGCCAGCGGGGCGTGAGGAGGCCCCGTGCGGTACCCCCCCGGCCCCCCCAGGCGGCAGGGGCTCCGCGGCCGTGTGAACAAGGTGAGGGCACCACCCGGCTCCCGAGGGCCCGGCGGGGCCATCGCCGCAGAGATGCAGGGCACCTGTCCGGCCAGATGGGCTCTCTGCTGGAGGCGGCCACGTGTCCTCGCCTGCACAGCCGCAGGACACCGAGGGGCTAACGAGCCGGTGCTGCTATTTATAACCCGGCGGGATCTCCCGCGCCGGGGTGCGCCTGCCTCTGCTCGCACGTGTGCGCGTGCTCGTGCGTGTGGCCACAGCCGTCGGGGCCTGGGGCGTGTGGAGGGGGAGAGGAGGCCCGGGCAGGGTGCCTGGATCGTGGGCTTGCGGCCTCCAGTGCTGCGGGCACCGCATCGGGGTTTGCGCCTCCCAAGTGTCCTCACTGACCCTCGGCGGGCCTCTGGGGGAGGCTGCCCAGCGTGGCGGGGCCGAGTGCCCCTGCAGGCCCCGGGGGCGGAAGACACCAGACCAAAGTGAAGGCCCCGGCGCCCCGCGGGCGGTCAGCGGAGTGGGCAGGGCCAGGCCAGGAGGGGTGGGGGGGGGCAGCCCAAGGCCACCGCAGTCCCCTCGGTGCAGCGGGGAAGCCGGGCGGGCGCCGCGTCTGGGCGCTGGGTGGGAGTGAGCGGTGGGGAGGAGGGCCCGCTGCTCGTGAGTGGGGGCAACACCTGGCAGCAGGCACACCCGTCAGACCCCAGCCCCAGAACATGCGGAGCTTGCAAAGTGACTCAAACACACAGCAAATAAGAGTCTAAAATTATTGAAAACCTTTTAAGGAGATTGCCCCGGAGACCCAGCCAGACCCCGCGCTCCGTGAAGATATCACCGCGTCCCTCACTTCACGGTTTTAATAAGAGCCCGTTTGGCAGCATTCCCCCGCCGAGTTTATCATTTTAGATCACTTCTGAAATGGAAGGCTGGTTTTTTAATAATTTACCAAACAGCTGAAGAATTGACGTGTCCTCTTCATAAAGTGGCAATAAGCCCCAGGGGCTGGGCCGTCGCGCCCCCTTGGCTGGGAGCCGCCCGCGGCGCTGGGGCTTCCAAATGCGCGGGGGCGGGGAGCCCTGCTGCGGGGGGCTGCCTCGGTGGGGGGCTGCCTGTGACCCCCTCCACTGCATCCCAGACACCATGGACAGTGTCCTCCGGGACGCCCTGGCCGCCATCACAGAAGGGGATGCATTAGTGGGCTGCCCACTAGTACACCCCACTAGACAGCTCACCCAGCAGTTCCTTTTGGGTCACACCGAGAGGGGCCTTTACCCCGGTGTCCGTCTCTCCACCCCCCCACAGCCCTGGCCTGTACCTCATGGTCCCGTTTTTATTTTCCTTTTCTGCAAGAAGAAGACGCGCACTGTGGCGGGGGGTGGCGTGAGGGCCCCCCCTGCTCTCTCTGCCGGGGCCGCCACGGGCCTCAGCCACAGACTCGCCCGCCCGAGCCGCGGTCCAGCCTGGCTCTGAGACCTGGCTCCTGGCGCGTGGACCCGCCCTCCGTCCCCGCGGTCCTGGCGTGTGTCCCTGCGCCCTTCTCACCAGGACCGGCCACCCTCCGCCCCTCCGAGATGGGGCCCTTTGGGGTTCGGCCTCTGCACGGGAGGGGACCACTGCCCGCCCTGGGGCATCCTGCCACAGTTCGCTCCCTCGGGGGCTTGTGTCTGCCGGCAGGTGAGTGAGCTGTCGCCCCGGGGCGGTGGGGCCGGCCCTGCTGGGTGTCCCTGTGGCCCCATATTCCTGAAATGTTCCAGGAGGACGGAATCCAGATGATGCGAAGCGGGAACCTGGCAGCGGTGTGGCTGCTGAGGGCTCAGCTGTCAGAGGCGGGAGGAGCCGCCAAGTGTGCAGATGGGGCCGGGAGGAGCCGCTTCCCAGGGCTGCGCGCTGTGGCGGCCGGCGGGAGCGGGGTTGGGGGGGGTCCTGAGGGGCCCCACTGACCCCCGGGTGGCCAGGGCCTGGGAGAAGCCCTCTCCCTGCCTTGCCATTTGCTCCGAAGCGGCCGTTCTGTTTTCTTTTTATTCCAAGGTAAATTTTGAAAGATTCTTTCAAAGAGAAATGCAAATATTTGCTCCTTGTCCTCAAATATCCGCCGACATATGCGTGTGTATAGGGAGACACAGACAGAATGAGAAAGACGGGACTCTCCAGGATCCGTCTGTCCGGCCGACCATCTGTCCGCACTTCCTTCCATCCGCCATCTGTCCATCTGTCCCTCTTCTAGCCACGCAACCCGCCTCTCTCTCCCTCTCCATCCAGCCCTTTCTCTCTGCCTGTCCACCGTCCACCCATCGGTCCACCCGCCCGCCCACCCAGGTACACGCGGGCGCGGTATCTGGCGCAGGCAAGATGCCAGCACCGGCCTTGCAGCTCTGCGTGGGGGCGGGTCTGTGTGGCGCCACCCCGGGAGCCTGGGGCACAGAGGGACACCTAGAAGCTGGACTTCTTCCCGAGGGTCTGGTCCTCTCGGGGTGTTCTGAACAGAGCAGGGTTTGGAGAAGAATCCAGAGCCTCGCTCAGCACAGACCGAGGGCCGAGGCCGAGGGCTCTGCTGCCCGCTGGGGAGCCGCTGGCCGGCATGGGGCAGGTGCACTCCTGGGCATGCGGCCGCTCCACCCGCCGGCCCCAACCTTTGGGCCTGTGGACGCACCAGGGACAGTGTCTCATGCCCTCGACCGTCTGCCCAGCAGTCTGTCCAGCCACCCCGTCCTGCTCTGGGCGGAGCCTGATCCACGGGACAGTGAAAGGTTGGGGTTCGGCCTCTGCACGGGAGGGGACCACTGCCCGCCCTGGGGCACCCTGCCACAGTTCGCTCCCTCGGGGGCTTGTGTCTGCCGGCAGGTGAGTGAGCTGTCGCCCCGGGGCGGTGGGGCCGGCCCTGCTGGGTGTCCCCGTGGCCCCATATTCCTGAAAGGGCGCTGACGTTCGCAACGTAGAAACCGGGGGTGGATAGCTGGTGCCGGTCACCACAGGCCCCGAAGGCCCTGCAAGTGCAGACAGACCGTCCTGGACCTGGGAGGGCTCGGGACCCAGCGAGGACAGCGGCCAGCTCTGGCCGAGGGGACGGGACTGACCCTGGAACAGTGGAGCCCTGAGGAGCGTCCAGTGTGGCCGCAGACGGGCTGGCCAGCCAGACCCAGGACCCCGACGGACAGGGGTCTGCGAGTGGGTGGGCATGACCCAGCAGGAGGGGCGGCGGGGCCAGGGAGGATGGCGGAGCGACTCGGCGCCTCCTGGGGCAGCGCCTTCCACCACGGCCGGGACCCCAGGGCCAGCGTTGGGTAGTGTCCCCCTCCACCCAGTCCGTCCCCCTTCTGGAAACTTCCAGGCTTCTAATCACAGCCCTGCATCTACCTCCCTGCCCATGAGGGCGGCTGGTCTGGACACTGCTGACCCTGCCGTCCACCCCCTCTGCACGCAGTGGTGAAGCGGGCCCTCGAGCACTGGGGCTTGTGACAGGCAAGGCTGCGGCCTCCGGGGCGAGCAGAGCCGGCGCTTGGACCCACGGGCTGTCCGCCTGAGGGCCGGCTGCGGGTGCCCGCTGCCGCTGTGTCCGCAGGAGGCGGCGGCCGAGCCAGAGTGTGGGAGGGGCGGGCGCCGCGGGAAGCGCGGCAATTACTGTAACTGCTGTAGCATGTTATCCTATTACCACGGAGCACAAAAGTTTCTGAGCTCCTGCTTCCAAAATGTCATGTCAGACAAGACCTGGATTTACTCCCGAAATTTTTAATCTGCAGAGCGTAGCAGTGGAGGCCTGCTAATAGGCTGGGCATGGCCGCCGTCCACTGCCGCCCCTCGGGCCCAGCTTCTGCCGGCAGAGTGGTCAGGAGCAGCCAGCGCCAGGAAATCGCCTCCCCGCCCGCAAGCCGCGCTCCGGGTGGCTGCTGGGGCTGGAGCGCCCCACCGCGAGAGCACGGCACCTGGGGTCTCGGCCCGGCGCGCGGGGGTGCAGCTCCTTCTGTCTCCAGGAAGGTGCGATCTGGTGTCTTTCGTGGCTTGGCCGCCCAAGGTCCCGGCAGCCGGATAGCGCCGCTCCGCCCCCACCCTCGGCCTGAGCGCCCAGGCGGCTGGCCCGGTCGGGGGCGGAGCGGCCGCGCTACTCCAGGGGCGCAGGAGCAAAGCCGCTGCGCGGTCGGGCCCGGTGCTCTGTCCTGGGGCCGCAGGCGCGAGAGGCCCGGCTCGGCTTCTGGCTGTCAGGCGCGCCGTCCGGCCCTCCCGGAGGTCTGTGTCCCAGAGAAAGACGCGCCAGCCAGCCCGGGCTGTGTCCAGGGCACGGCAGGCGACACCCGCCCAGAGCTCCCGGCCCGAGGACACGACGTGGGCCGGCCACGGTCTCCTCCCGGACCCTCTCCACAAGCAGAGTCTTTCCATAGATTTTCTGGCCCCCTGGTTCCGCCAACAGGCAGATGTCTCGGCAGCGGGGCCAGGGGGCGCTGACCCCAGCGGTCTTCACAGCCACGTGTGGGAGGGGCTGGGGGCCCGCCGCTGCAGGTCTGGCTCCAAGAGGCTGCCTGGGCGGTGGGGCGGGGCAGGGCCTGGGGGGGCGTTGTCTGGGGGCAGGGCCTCCGGGGTGGGTGGGGCGCTGGTGTCAGAGCCCCTGGGCTCTCGCCAAGCTCCCGCTGGGAGGCGAGGCCGGGGCCAGGCCCTGAGGGGCAGCGGCTGTCAGAGGCCGGCAGGCGCCCTCCCACCCTGCGCAGGAGCCGGTGCTCGCCGGGGGAGGAGGCCATTTACCGTCACGCAGGCCGGGATCGTCTTTGATGGGCCCGCCCGCGTCCCCCGCCGTGAGCAGACATGAGGCGGCGGCGTCCTCACGCTGACGGCCTCTCGGCCGTGGAGGGGCAGGGCGGGGCGGCCAGTGGCCCACACACCAAGCCTCCAGGTGAGGCTGGGCCTGCTCAGCAGTGCCCAGGGCATGCGTGTCCAGGTACAGGGCCCCAGGAGCGCCGTGGGCTTCCCGAGGCCGCGTGGGGTGTCCGGCCGGGAGCCTGGGGGCGGGCGGGGTAGGGGCGCCCCATGACCATCCCACGGCAAAGTGGCCGCGACTCAGGTCCGTGCCGGGGGTGCCGGTCACCGCGGGGAGGGCCGTCCAGGGGAAGGCCACTGCAGGCCGCCTGTGCGCCCGCCCCCGCTTGTCGCCCGTCCGCCCCTCAGGTGGAGGAGCCGCAATTAGTGCGGGGTGGGCTCATTAGCACCCCGCCCCCGGCCGGGGAGCAGAGATCGGCTCCTAATGACAGAAGAATTAAGTAATGGGCCTGAGCGGCCGCGGGCAGCCATGTGAAGCCATGTGCAAAATTGATATTTCAACCAGCCCGATAAGGCTCCCCGCCGCCGGGCCTGTCGCAGGCCGCTCAGTAATTCTCCCGTCAAACGCCTGCCAGCTGTCACCGGGGCCCCGCCCACCCAACGGGCCGGGCCGTCCTGCAGCGGGTCTCACGGCGCCCCCTCCGAAGCGCAGGGCCCGCCAGCGCCGACCGCGCCGCCTTGGGGCCCAGGCCAGCAGTGTCCGTCTGCCATTCTGGCCTGCAGCTTCGAGCCTGAGCGGGCCGAGACAGGTGTTCGGGGACAATTTTATGAAGATCGATGTTATCAGGGACTGAATTCTTGTCCAAGGTGATTTGTGTGGATACAGTCACCTCGGAGCTGAGTCGGCCGGCGGCCCCGGGTGCAGGCAGGGCCGGCCAGCCGTGCCTGGACAGCTGGGGCACCCCTCCCGCCTCAAGGCGCAAAGCCCCCAGGGCCCACCCACCCCTCCGCCTGAAGACCCTCAGCCACCCCAGTGACCGGCACGCGTCTGTGGCCTGTGCCTCCAGAGCTGCCAAGACCCCCCAACCCTTCTTGCCCCGCGCAGGGGCCGCACTTTGTCCAGCGTCGAGGCCCCAGGAGGTGCCAGACCTGGTTCTCAGAGAATAGAGCAAGTGGCGCAGTGGGGAGCCCCTCATGCCCCCCAAACACCCTTCCCCAAGAGGGTCCCGGGCTGTGAGTGGCGAAGGGGCCCAGAGCCCAGGTTTGCTGCCGTCCGCCTCCCTGCCCAGGGCCCGGCCAGTGGGCGGGAGGGCCCCGTGGGCCCAGGACGCGGCCCTCCAAGGCCAGCGTGGAGGGCGACAGGCGGGGAGGGGCCTCCCGAGGGTGGCCCTAGAAACATGTTCTGTTACGCTGGGACGGGGCCGGGGCGGTTCCGCCTCCTCAGGCCGGGCACTGGGCGCTCTCGCAGTGGCTTCTCGCCTGGCCCAGCCCCTGGCTGAGCCCCGTTCTGCACTAGGCCGCCCACCTTCCCCAGCAGCTGGTCCTCGGCCCAGGAGTGCCAGAGGGTGAGGCTGGCATGGCGGGGGAGGAGGGGGAGGACAGGCCGCGCAACCAGCACCCGGCCCTCTGGCCCTCCGGGGGATGGGTGCGCGGGGCTGGCCGGCGGGGAGTGGGGGGACGGCCGGCCAGCCGTTCTCAGTGACCTTGCTGCCCCGGCTGCCACCCTCTGTCTCCCCTGATTAATGGAGCCATACATCACTCCCCTCCCGGGGCTCGCGGCTCTGGCAACTAATTCTGCCACATAATGGGATGTGCGCGCGGTCTAATTTCCAGATTAAACTCGGATGGACGCTCAGCTCCGCCCGCTGCGGGGGCGGTGCCGCCGGGGTCAGCCTCCTGTCCGCGGCCCAGCCTGGGGGGCCGGGCCCGGCCAATGGCCCCACCATCCCTGCCCCAGCAGAGGTGCCCCAAGTGCTGGGGTGGGCCCCAAGGAGCTCCTCACCCAGGCCCTCCCCAGCCCCACAGCACTGCAGGACATGCCTGAGCTGCTCGCCAGCCTGGACCCTGCAGAGCCAGCACCCCTGTTCCTGGGGAGCCCCGTCCCGACTCCTCCGGAGGCCTGAGGGCCTGTTGGGTCCGGCTGGTCCGGCGGGAGGGGTGATGGGGCCTGAGGTCAAGGCGGGTGTGCAGGGCCGGGCGGCTGGCCCGTCTCTGCCTGGGCCTGACCTGCTGCCTAAGTCCGGCTGCACTGTGGGGTGGGGGCCAGGTGCCCCACCGCTGGCCCCACTCAGGCCTGCCCGCCCTGCAGTGGGCACAGCCCCGCCCAGGACGGGGCAGCGGCGGGGGCATCTGGGCGGTAGCGCCCGGCCTCGGGCTCTGGACAGCACTGTGTCCACGCTCGGCCGAGGGCCTGGGGCGCAGGGACCCTCGCGAGGCCACACGCCTGGGCTGCGTGTCTGAGGTTGACCAGGGTCCCCAAGGTGGCCGGCCCCACGGCCACCCCGGCCAGTCCCTGTGGCTGGCCTGGTGGGGTGGGGGCAGGTGGACCCTCACTGGTGTGAGCTGGGTCAGGGATTCATCAATCAGTCACCTCTCAGTGTGCCCAGCGGGCTCTGGTCGTGGCGGCACTGGGGGCGGCTCATCCCTCTGCCTGTGTCCCTGCCGCGGCCATACTGTGCGCCCTGGGAGCTCTGCCCGTCGAGGCCTCGGCCAGCAAGGCGCAGGCCGGTGGGGGGCTGGACAGGGCGCCGAGGGCTGCAGGAGGGGCTCTGGCCCAGGGCGCTGGGAGCGGCCGGCCGGCCGGGACACTTTGCTGCCTCCTGCCGGGGCTCCGGCAGGAGCTGGGCCTGGGCAGCGGCAGGGAGGGCCGAAAGCCGGGAGGCAGGCCCCGAGCTGGGCTGGGCTGCGCCTGGCCATGTGGCTCTGCCTGCCCAGCAGCCACCTCGGGGAGCTCCCGGCAGATGCGATGCCCCTCCAGGGGCCGGACACTGGGGGACATGGGGTGGCGCCATGGGGGCCAATGCTGGTGCGCTGCCCCAGCGGCCGGCGCCGGCCCCCCGTCCCCTGCTCTGCCCTGCGCACGTCCAGCCCTGGCTGGGGGCGGCTGCAGTCTCTGCCGCTCGGTGACTCCAGACCCAGGCTCTGCCGCGTCCCTGTCACCGCACCCACTAGGCCTCCTGCCACCAGCCCTGCGGCCCGCAGCCTCGGAAACTCCCCCACGCCGCCCGCTCCCCCCCAAGGCTGTGGTTTGAGGAGCCTGGGGGAGGCGGTCTCCCTCAGAAGGTGAGCTCGGCCCCCACTCAGCCCTAGGAAGCTGGGGCTCTGCCCCCCCGACTCACGGCCTCTTGTTGCAGAACCCCTGGCATCCCCACGGGAGAGACGGGCCTCATCCCCATGGTGCCAGGTGCCAGCGGGGGGCTAAGGGGGACAGAGTAGGGCCTGGGCAAGGGCAGGGGACGGGGCAGCTTGGAGGCCGAGCGGGCCGGGGCAGGAGCTCCGCAGGCCGTGTGGAGGGCAGGGGGCAAGCCGCGGCCGGGGGAAGCGGGCTGCGGGCGGAGTGGACGGCTGCGGACGGCTGGGCGCGCGTATTTGCTGCTGGCCTTCTCGACGCCTCCCAGCTCTCCTTCCAGCAGCCTCCGTTACTATGGCAGCAGGAATCGGTCATTTTCTCCTGATTATTGAGATCTGTTTTCAGCTTCTAAATCAGGCCCCAGCCTCGTCCCGCGCCCGGCGCAGGCTCTGCTTCCGCCAGCAGCCGCTGGGGACCGGCATCATGTGCAGTCAGGCCCCCCTCCCCCCCGCAGCCGGGGAGGGTTGGCCCCGCTCGTGCAGGGGCCCCTGTGCAGGCTCAGCCGTGGGTCTTCTCCAGCTGCCCCTCACTGACCAGGCCCGGCCCGACGCCCTCCCCTGGCCAGGGTCCATCCGGGCTTCCGCTGGCCTGCACCAGCCTCCACACGCAACCCTCTGTCCACCTCTCTTTCACTCCCCCGCGTGCCCTGCCCACCCCCAGGGCAGCGTCCTCACGGCCCTCTCTGCCCAAACTTCTGCCAGGTTCTGGAGGGGCTGTCCGACGGCCACTGACACGGCCCCGCGGGCTTCCTGCGTCCCTCTATGGTCTCCACCGGGACTCAGGGGCAGTGCCTGCCCCCTTCCTCTGGCCCTCTGGGGGCCTCTCCAGCCCCATCCCCGAGGGGCCCACACCGGGGAGCAGCCCCGGCCGGCGGCCCCACACCGGCGCGGGCGGGGGCAGGCACCCCGCAGGACGGATTCGGGCTTCTGGCAGCGGGCCCTGGGCACTGTCTGCGGCCGCCGGCAGGGGCGCTCTGCGACACCCAGGCCGTGGCAGGTCCAGGACCCCGGCCCCGCCCCCAGCCCGGCCTGAGCACCCCGCGGAGTGCAGGGCGCGAGAATGGGCGGGGCTCTGGCCGGGCACCGCCCACTGAGCACAGGGCGGGAGGCGGGGCCGCGGCAGAGGCGATGGCCGGCTGGGGCTGGGGGCCAGGACCCGTGGGCCTGGGGGCGGAGCGTCGCTGCGGCGAGGAGGGCGCCGGCTTTCGCAGGACCCCGGCGGCCTGCAGCCCCCCCGGCCTGCCTCCCTGCCCCGGCAGGCCGCACGGGTCCTGGCCTGGCCCGTGCTGCGCTGGGGCAGGCCTCCTTCGGGTTCATGGCCTGGCCGGCAGGGCTGTCTCTCTGATTTGGGGGTTCAAGGCGTAAATGCTGAAATAATGCCGATTCCAAAGCCCCCTATGGGGGCAGCGGGCAAAGGGTGGGGCGTCCCCACGGGCGCTTTGCTCGTGGTCAGCCGCAGCCTTGGTTTTCCTGTCCAGTGTCAGATCTGCGCAGATGTCCCCCGCGGTGGGGCTTCCGCCGGGGCGGGCGGCTGGACCCCCGTGGTGGGCTCCGGTGCGGACAGTGCCCTCCCACGGGCTCGCCCATGGGCTTGCGAGGTCATGGGCCCCATAACGGCCTCTGGCGGCCAGGCTGCGTCCCTGTGGGGTGGGTGCTGGGACGCGGCAGCAGGCCGCCACAGCGTGGCTCCGTGGAGCCCTGACGGGTGGGGTACTTCTGCCACCCCCGGCAGACCCTGGCCCACCCCCCAGACGCGGGCAGCGTCCTGTGTCCTCTGTGGGACTGGCCTTGTGGACAGGCCATGCGTGGACGCTCCACAGGGCTCACGGGCAGGGGGGAACGGAAGCGGGGGCTGCACTGGACGGGCCTCAGCATCACGAGGGGCAGCAGCTGCTGGGGGACCCTCGGGAAGCAGGGGTAGGGGGCCAGGCCTGCTCGGGCCTGGCCGGGAGGTGGCCTGTCCCCGGGCCGGGGCGGATGCAGCCAGTGCAGGGCAGAAGTGGAGAGAATTCGGTTTCTCGGGACACCGTGCGGCTGGACAGACCAGCTGCTGATGGACTGAAGTGGGGCGGCAGGAGCGGGCGGGACGGCAGCGTGGGGCAGCTGGCCGCAGTCGAGACTGAGGAATGAACGCGGCCAGCGGGCCCAGGGTGCGGGTGGGCCCCGGCTCCGGCAGGCAGACGGACGCACACATGGCGAGCAGGTGCCCAGCCCAGGCGTGTGGGGTGGCCGTCTGGGTACGGTGGGCTGCGGGGGCTCTGGGGGCGTCCTGGGCTGCTCGGTCCTCCCTGTGGGGCCCTGAAGAGCTTTGTCCGGCAGGGGGCAGCTGGGCGTGAGCCCCACACTCACGGGGACTATCTGGACGGGACCGGCCCTCGAGACGCCGAGTGGGGCCCCCAGCTGCCCTCCCACGGGCTCCGACGCCTGGGAGAAGACGGTGGGCGGCCTCGGGGCACCCTGCCGGACCCGCGCGGATGCACCTTTTCCGAATGTAGCTGAGGAATTAAAGGAGAACCTGAGCGGAAATTCTGAAATATAATAAAATTGGACTCAAATCAAAGCACCTTCGAGGCTGGAAAAGTTAATTATATCATCTCAGAGCCGCGCGGCCTGGAGAGACTGGGAAGCTCCAGTCTATTTTTCTTTCCAGAGTGGATGTCAAGCAGCAAATCCAACTGGGACTTCCAGTGCCGGGTAATCGTTCTTTCTTTATTGACCAAATTGGGCAAATTAAACAAAAAAGGGATTGAGTCACACTCCGAGCAGACGCGGCTCCTGCCTGTGCGGGACGCTCGCCACCGCCAGGCCACAGGCACGTCCTGCCCGGGCCAGGGGTCAGGGAGGGCTTCCTGGAGGCAGTGTGCCCAGGCCTGCAGGGAGGCAGAGGAGCAGCCGAGGGCAGGAACCGCGGCCGGACGGGGGCGCCACAGCACGGTACAGTCTGCCCGCTGCCCGCAGGGACAGGGCTGCCCGGTGTCCAGGTGGGGACGCGCCTTTGTGAGGGGCAGGGGCAGCTTCGGGGCCCGGAGGCCCCATGCACTCCCTCCTTGCTGCTGCCCGCCTGGCAGCCACCCATCTCCAGCTCCAGGAGAGGGACACCCCCCAAGGCTGTCAGTGGCCACTGGACCACCCCCAGGAAGGATGTGAGCGCTGCTTCTGCCATCTTCACACCACGCCAGGGGCCCAGCCCAAGACCCTTGCCATGGGGGTCCCGGGGCCCAGCTGGAGGAGCCAGCCAGAGGGGCCGGCCGGAGGGGCCCGGCCCTCCGTGAGCAGAGATGGTGGCTGAGTGGGCTCCGGTATCGCTGGGCTGGGCGGGTGCCTCGGAGTGGCTTCTCCTCCTCACTTTATAAAGAGCCCAGGCGGCTGGGCTGCACAGGCTGCCCCGGGCAGGGCCGGGCTCCAGGCGGCCCAGCTGATGGCGTCCGCCCGCTGGCTCGGTGTCCCCCACTCAGGAGGGCCCAGTTCCTGGTGTCTTCTGTGAGCGCCGTCGGGTGTCCAGGGCCTTCTGCCGCCAGGAGCCTCGAGGACGCTCGTGCCCCGCAGGCTCCCGAGGGGGCTGCCCCGCGGGCAGCAGCTCCAGGACAGGCAGCGGTGGGCGTGTCTGGGGACCCCGCGGGTCTGGGGGTGAGCCGGCCGTCTGGGGCCGCCCGCACACTGCTCTGGGGATGCCCCCACGCGGCTGGGTGACGCCCATCCCAGCCCGGCCGCCTCACCCGATTCCCCCACGGCGGGTGGACAAAGCGGCAGACCAGCGCCGTCTCACGGGGGTGTCCAGGTCGGGACAAGACGCCGCGACCTGCTGGGGACGAGGACCTGGGCTGGACGCCTGCTCCCGGCAACACGCCTGTGGCCAGTCGGTTCCCTTCTACGCGCCGACCTCAGCCCCGGCGTCCAGGGCCGTGGGCACGTGACGTGAGGGTGGACGGTGCGTCTGGTGCAGGCCAGAGGGCGGCTCCCCTCCGCCTTCCGTGTGGAGTGGGCAGGACGGCCAGCGGGGCCAGGGGCTGGCTCGGAGAGCCTGAAGCCGGGAGGAGCCGCGGAGCAGCCGCGGGGAGGGGGCTGCGCAGGCCTAGAGTCCGCCGTCCCCGACCCCGCTGCCTGGGCTGCAGGGCTGGCCGCCGCCCCTGCGGTTGGGGGTCTCGCCTCCCCACTGCCGGGCAGTGCCCGTCCGCGGCGCCTTCTCAAGTGCTGTCTTAGTTCTGCTGATCTCCTGGATTGCTCTTCTGCCTTCCGTTCGGTCCTTTTGTCTCCATAGTTGCAGCCTCCCGCTTGCGGGGGATTATCTGGCGCCTCTTCTTAGAGGTCCTTGAAGAGGAAACAAAGGCGGAGAGGAGGAGGCGGGGCGTGCAGCGTCTGCGGACAATCTCAGGGAACGGAGACGCCAGGAGACAAAACCCGCGGCCTCCTCGTGAGGGCGTCGGCGAGGCCGTCACCAAGGGGGCTGCTGCACCGGCCACGGGGCGCCACACGCAGCCCGAGCCCCCGGCCGAGCCTGAGCCCCCGGCCCACAGCCCCAGCCCGAGCCCCGCAACCTGCCCCCAAAGCAATTTCATAAAACGAAGTGGGGGCTTGGAGACCTCATCTCAGGCCACAGCCACGGGGGGCCCGTGGGGCAGGCAGAGCTGGGCACTCGAGCGTGGGCGCGTGGGCAAGCCCACCAGCCCAGAGGGCAGGAGGAGAAGGGGGTCCTCGGACACGGGGCCCAGCCAGGGCTCCCGTCTGCAGAGCCGCGCGGTGCCCCGAGGCAGCGGGGGGGGGAAGTGTCTGCCTGCCAGGCGGGGGCTGGGGCAGGGGCCCCCGACCACGGCTTTGCACCCCTGCAGAGGGAGCGGGCAGGAGCCGCGGAGGCCCAGGGACGGTCCCTCCTCACAGTGATTTGGCTGCAGGGCTGGGCCCTGTTCTAGGAGCGTCCAGACAAGGCAAACCCACGGCAGGGGGACAGGTCTGGGCTTGAAGGGCACAGGGTCAGTACCCACGTCCTCACTGCCCACGTCCTCACTGCCCAGCCCGCTGCATAGCCAGGCCTCGGGCTAGGACAGGGGGCGCCCCTCCCCAGCCACCCGGCGCCCTGGGGTGACGCAGAGGCCGGCCCCCTGCTGGCCTCCTCACCCCAGCTCGAGGGTCGGGGGTAGGGTGGCCTCAAGGTCAGCGAGCCCCACCCCCCAGGCGGAGCCCGTCTCCCCGCCCCCCCAGCTCCCTCAGCCATAGAACCATCAAATTACTCCAATTCTGGCAGATTCTCTGAGACAATGGGAAGTCCTCAGGCGACAGCACCTCCGTCCTGACTCAGTCGGAAGGTTGCCGCCCCCCCCCATGCACTTAGCTCCGCTGTTTATTGGGTTTTTACGCTTGGTTTAAAGCTGAATTACTGGGGCATAAAGTGAAAACGCCGCGATGCCCTTCAGGAAATCTGTGCATAAAATTAAATCGTATCATGAGACGCGGGCGAGTGGCCGGGGTCTCAGGACTGAGAGCGGAGGAGAACGGGCCAGACGGCGTGCTGCCCCCACCCATGATGGCCCCTCCGCCCTGCCCCGCGGCCGCGGCGCCCCCACCGCCACCCCCTGGACCCCGCAGCTGGGCCGGAGCGGAGCATGGCCAGAGAACAGCCAGGGGTTGTGGCTCCATGGCTGGCAGGGGTGGGGGGGGCCGGCTGGGCCTGGGGTCAGGCCAGCCCAGAGGGCCCCGAGGCTGCAGAGGGGTCTGCACACACAGATGGCCTGGGGTGCGGCTGCCTGGGGTGGGGGCCGGCGCCCACAGTTCTGCAGCATCTGCAGGCGAGAGAGGCCTGGGGCCAGCACCACCGTCTTCCCGGCCTCTGGGCCAGAGAGGAGACGGCCGTCACACCCCGGAGAGGCAGCCCATGTGGGCACCCCATGTCCTGAACCAGCACCCCACAGACAGCCCAGGAAGGGGACAGCCCTCCAGGGTGAGAGCTGAGCAGGCGTGGGGTTGGGGGCACCCCCAATCCTCCATGAGCATCTGCTAAAATCCTTCCCCAGGCCTGTGGTGAAAGTGGGGGTGTCCCCGTCTTTGGTGTCAGCGTGAGGTGAACCCGCAGGAGGCCCCCCCCCCGCTGACGCTGGCACCTGGCACCTGGCTCAGGCATGGACTCCGAGGCCGCGTCCCCACTCAAGGGCGGAGCCCGGGACAGCCTGGACGCTGCCAAAGGGAGGGGGTGCAGAGAAGGGCGAGGGCTGGCGGGAGGACGGGAAGGGCGCAGGTGGGGGAGCACAAGGGCGGGGCAGGCAGGGCACGGCGCCGGGAGCGCGTGGTGGGCGGGCCCCGCCGGCAAGGCCTCAAAGCGTTAGGAGTGCGCGTGCGAGAGGACACCCGCACACGTCTGCAAGGACGAGCCACGGGAGGGAAAGGAGAACGCCAGACAGACCCCTCTGAGACAGGTCCAAAGCGGTGTGCGAGGTGTGGGCGCTTCCCGGGGCTCAGAACGCACCCACCCTCCCCAGAGCCCGGAGTGCGCAGGGGTGCGGTCACCAAAGGTGACTCTAACAGTCATTTTTTAGGATAAACAAGTAAAAGGTAACTGACCCGCTCACGACTTGGGCGACAAAGTTAATACTCGATTAAATGGACCTTCGAGGCGGCCGTGCAAAGTGCGTGTGTGCGCCTCGCACACGTGACTCCTCTGGGCGTGCCAACACCAGCGCCCGGGGACACCCGAGGCCTTAAGTGCCCGCCCCTCCCCGATGGCTCGGCCACCGCGGCCTGGGGAGACGTGAGACGCCCCGCCCCCCGCCGCGCGCAGGAGCTGCAGGGCGCGCCCACCGGCTGGACATCGCAGCCCAGGCCCAGGGGCTCGAGACCCTGTTCTCACCCCATTGACGGAGGAGTCAGGGTGGCCGGCACAGGCGAGGTGGGCAGCGGGGCCCAGGGAGGAGGTACACGTTGCCTTGTGGGGCACACGCGGGCCGCGTTCCCGAGTCTGGTGACGTGGGCGGGCGGCGGTGGGGGCAGTGCGCAGGGGGCTCCTGCCGCCCCTCGCACCCAGGAGGTGCCGCAGAGTGGCCCGGCCGGTACCCCCACCTCCGTGCCGGCCCCCGAGGGTCAGTCCCGCCGCGGCCGCAGCCCCTCTGAAGGTCTGCTGACTGGTCAGCACGGCAGCCGGGAGGCACCATCTGGGAAACCTGATTTGGGGAGGAATTGAGGGTTTTGTCGACTGCCAGTTCACGTCTGCCCGGTGATCGCATCAGCGTCGGGTAATTGGATCCCGGCAGGTTTGCCAGGCGGCTGCGGGGGTGGGAGAGGTCCTGCCTCTGGGGTCGGTTGGGGCTTGGGGGGCTCAAGGGCTGCAGCCGCTGCCCCGGGAAGGGGCACCCCTGCCCCAAAAGCTGCGGCTGACCCCGGGCAAAGCAAACACCCAGGCTGGATTTTAAATAACACAATTAAAAATTCCACCTCTGACACGGTGATTGTAATCTGTCTCATCTCTAAGTGTAATTATATTAAACTCTAATTTTCCCTCAAATATGCATTCTAATTCAATTTTCCTTTTTTCTCTTCTTAACTAAATCTATTATCATTCCCTCAGTTAAATTATGCTTATTTAATCTTTGATGAGACCTTTCGCTGACAATCATCTGTTTTAAATTAATGCCCCCTGTCTTGGGGAGGCCTGGGGTCGCCCGGAAGGCTCGACGGCTCTTGGCGGGGGAGCTGGGGGTATGCGATTCGCGGGGTCCCCAGGAGCCTCTTGTGGGGGTGACAATGTGCAAGCAGGGAGGAGGCCCCGAGGCTGCCCCCCAGACACAGGGACCTCGGTCCTCTCCCAGAGCCCCACTTCACCAGGATAAGCCGCGACATCAGGCACCGTCAGACCAAACCAACTCATCAGCGGAAGGGGCGGCAGGAGCCGGGATGGGGGTGCTGGGGGCTGTCCGGGGCTGGGGGCTGGCGCTGGGGGCTGTCCCAGGACAGGGGTGCAAGCGCAGGGGTCTATCCAGGACTCGGTCTATCCAGAGGCCCAGCCCACGCGCCCAAGGGGCCTTGCCCTGCTCAGAGCCGCAGGACCCAGAGATGACCGCCGACGCGGGCTGTCGCAGGTCACCCCCACCCCGGGCGGCCAGGGCCCCGCTGGCCAGACCGACGTGCCCACCCCGCGGCCCCGCCCGCATCTCCAGCACAGAAGCGGCTGTATCCCCAGGGAGCGGTGACGTGGAGCACCCTGACACGCCAGGGCGCCAGGCAGTGCACCCGGTGACGGCGCTGTCCCTCGCGTGCCTCCTGCTCACCTGGCGAGGAAGGACCCCCGCGGCCCGGCCTGCGCCTGACGCTCCCCACTGCCCCGTTCCCTGCGCCCCAGGGAGTACAGCCGGTCCTTTCCAGGGGGGTCGCTGTCACTTGCAGGCTGGGGGGGCTCTGCACCCCAAGGGGGCCACCACTCTCGGGGACGAGCTTCCTATGTCCTCGTGGCCCGACAGCCCCTCCCTGGTTAAGCGCCCGACCAGCGCTCCCTCTTGCCTGTCCACCCACGACAGGAGGTCCGAGGCACATGGGCAGGGTGCCTGCCCTGATGGCAGCTTCTGCGCATGCGCGGATACGGGGGCGGGGGGGGGTGCCTGTTGGGGGAGCGCCGGCGGGAGGGAGGAGCGTGCACAGGGACGCGCGAGTGTGTGCATGTGCCCTGTCTGTGCGTGTGTGAGCACGTGTGTGTGTGCTGAGTGTGTGCACGCGTGGTGGGCGCCGCCTGCTCCCGGGGAAGGGGGTGTCCTTCCAGATGCCTCCCGCCGGTGGCGCAGACCCCCGGACGACTCCTGAGCGCCTTCAAAATCAGGCAGGACCGGCGGGCGGGTCCCTGGGGCCCCCAGAGACTGGTTCCGGCCTCCCCTCTGCGGTAACACCCAGCAGGGGCAGGGCGGGTCCTGTCCACGTGCCCCGGCCTCCTCCGCCCCAGCTGCTGGGAATCTGCACCCCAGCTGTTGGCTTCTGGGGAGGCCGGTGCCGCTGTCTCGCTTTCCTGGTTCTCGCAGGCCAGTGGCCTGGACGACTACCGGGTGTCTTGGGGCGGTGCTGGCTGCGCCCTCCGCTCCTGGGGCCGGGACCCCCGCGGACTAGGGCGGCAGGCCCGGAGCTGGCTACCCCCTAGCTGAAGACCGACTCGGCCACGTGCAAGCGGCCGCCAGTCACCGGCCGCACTTCCCCCAAACTCAGACATCAAATGTTTTATTAATATTTTCTATCATTCCTACAAGTTAAACCAGCCATGAAAATTACCTCCAACAGAAAAAAATGTCGAAATGTGCTCATTTGTCGAGTCGCCGAGGAGCCGGCTCGGTAATTTAATCAGGGGCTGAGGTGTGCCGCGCCTTCCCGGCCCCACAAATGGCTGAGCCGCTAATTAATCCAGTCGCTGCGGAGGACGCCCCAGAGATGCCCAGCAGCCCGCGGCGGCGGCCGCTGACCCCTGCAGGCCAGGCCGGAGAGCCCCTCCTGGAAGGGTTGCTGGACTCGGCCACCCCAGGGCCACCGACGAGGACCACGCTCAGGTGCCGGCACCCCGGTTTCCCCTGCGGAGGGCGGAGCCTGCCTCCCCTCCCCCCTCCCAGCACCCTCCCTCCTTCCCTCCCCCACTTTTACCAGTCCTGGTTGATGTTCTTCCCGCTGAGGAAGCCCAGGCTGCAGGCTGCAGACACAGTGGGGGTTGGCGTCCAGGCGGCCAGACTCTTTGGGGTGTCTGGAGCTGCCCTGCTGCGGCCAGCACACCCGGGTCTGCTGTGGTGTGCGGGGCTGCTGTGAGAGCCCCAGGGGCGGGGAGCTGTGTGGGGCAGGACCCCCGGTCAGGGGCCGCCAGGGCAGAGAGGGACCCCCGCGGTGGGGAGGCGGCTGTGGCCTCTGGCAGCCGCGTCCAGATGAGCTCAGCCTGAGTCTGGACCCCTGGCTCCCCCCTCAGGTCACCCCTTGGGGTCAGGCTCCTGCGGGAGGCCCTCAGCAGTCAGCTTTGGCCCAGGCGAGCATTAGGGGAGGTTCAGGAGCCCCCCTTGGGCAGGCCTGGCCGCTCCCCCACTCCAGGCAGAGGGAGGCTGGAGGCGCTGCAGCCCCAGGGAGCGGCTGTCTCCTCTGGGCGCCCTCTGGACCCTCCGCTTCTCTCCTTCTGAGTGTCACAGAAGCGGGTTTCTCCCCCCAAAAGCTGGAAGGGGCACGTCCGCTGGTGGCTGGGCTCCCAGGTGGCTCACCCACCCCGAGTGGGCCCCTGTCCCCAGGCTCGGCACCCCCAGCACCCACCGCGGGACCGGGACCCCGACTCCCAGGCTCTGTGGGGGCTGCCCCCGGCCCCGTCTGGACGGGACCAGGACCTGGTCTCAGTGGACACAGAGCAGACGGCCCCTTCTCCGCTGCCCTCGTCTGGGTGACCCCTCGCCCACTCTCGCCTCTCACCCTGTCTCCCCAAGTCCTGGCCCCCCGAGCCCCTCCTGTTGGTCACGCCCGCCCATCCGCGGTTCTGAGCGCAGGGATCTCGGGCGGCCCGTGTGGCTCCCCCAACCTGACGTCCCTGGTGCCCTCGGCCCACCCAGGTGTGTCCGGCGCCCAGCGCTCAGGGGTGCGACACCCCTGGAGGGGGGACCCTTGGTCTCACCGGCCCCAGGGCCCCCACAGCCCGCCATCCCTCCTCCAGAAACGGGCGCCCAACCAGAACTGCCCAGGACTGCCCGGGGTCAGCGTGAGCACCTCGGGGGCGAGGCCGCGTCTCGTCTAGAAGGTTCCAGTGAATGTCGACGGACGGCCTGGGCGCCCGGCGGCCTCCGCCCTGCCCTCCCCTGGTGCAGCCCCGGGCACGTCCCCCTGCCAGTGCCCACTGTGGGGTCCCCCACCTCCATGCTGGGGAGTCGGCCCGCAAGGCCCCTCCTTCACCCTCGTGGGGTCCTGTCGGCTCGAGGACCCCCCGGGACAGTCCCCATCCGCGCTGGCCTGGGCAGAACTGGGGCCCAGGCTGGGGCCCCAAGACCTTGCCCGTCTGGGGCGTGGGGGTGAGGGAAGAGGCCGGAGCTGCTGTGCAGACCACGGCCCGGCGCCCCCGCTGGCCGAGTCACCTCTGGGCCGGGACAGTCACCGGCTCAGCCCCGACTCTGCCCGAGGCCGCCCTGAGGGGCCAGACCAGGGCGCGGGAAGGAGGCAGCGCTGGCCTCGCCCTCACGGGACTTCGGTGGCCCCCATCTCCCCCACTGGCCCTCCCGGCTCCCGGCCCCGGCTCCTGTGTGCACGATCCCAGGGCAGCCAGCTGGACCCCGCAGCCCATCCAGATTGGAACCCGCCGGCCGCCATCCATCACTCGGGCCGCGCTGGCCGTGCTGACGGCTGCCCACTCGCGGGGCCCAGCGGCCAGGGCCAGCCAGGCGTGATGGATGGACAGGCCAGCTGAATCGCGCCGGTAATGGTGATGGATACGGCGCGGCCTTCCTGGCAAGCAGGCTTGTTTATCCGTTTCTGGGCCCGGGAACAGCCATCGGCTCTTCAGTCGCTATTAATTACCGGGCTGGGGGCGGCGGGGCCGCGGGCGGCGGGGCCATCTGTCAGGGAGTGGAGGGAGCGGAGGGAGCGGAGGGCGGGTCTCCGGGAAGGGCTCCCTGGGACCCGCATCGGGGGCCCTGCGGAGTCACCTCAGCCACGGGAACAGCCCTGTCCTGGCCAGCCCGCCCCGGCCGGCCGGTCTGGGGAAGCCGCGCGCCCGCTGGCTGCAGAGCTGGGTCCTCTGCTCCAGCCGGCAAGAGCCCGGGGTGGCCGCCTGGGGCGAGGGAGCAGCATGGGGGCCGGGGCTGGGGCTCCAGGCGGGGCGGGGCCTGGAGGTCCGAGGCTGGGCTGCCCGGGAGCCCGCAGCCTCTGCTGAGGCCCTGACCCTGGGGTTGGGCTGGGAGTGGCTCGGGCTGCCCGGGGCCGGGACTGGAGCCGCCCACGGAACAGCTCCTCAGCCTCGGGTGTCCCCTGGACGGGTGTGGGCTGGGCCTGGCCGACCGGCCGCACGAGACAGCGGGAGGAAGCTGTCCGGCGCCAGGGCCGGTGTGGGACTCCCGGGCGGCGGGCCTGTCCTGAGCTGTGTCCAGCACCCTGGTCGGCAGGGCGGCCCCCAGAGTCCTGTCCGGCTGTTAGATTGCTATGCTCCTGCCCAAGCTGAATTTCCCTCCTAGAACATCACCTGCAAGGCGGCCGAAGGAGCCTGCACTTAGCACCAAAGCGGAGAACACGCCGCGCAGACCCGCGTGGGGCAGGCCCGTCGGGGGCGTCCGGGAAGCAGGAAAACCCGTATTTGCGAGCGGGGGCCGTGCACGCAGAGCCTCCTGAAGTTCACGGGTTCCTCGAGGGGGTGCGGGGAGCGGCCGGCAGGTTGGCGGGGTCACCAGGGAACCAGCGGAGGGCGGAAAGGGCCTGGCAGCAGGCGCGGTCGGAGAGCAAGGCCCCGCCCAGAGGGGAGCCGCCCCAGGAGGGGGCAGCTGGGGCCAGGCGGTCACCGAGGTGCCCTGGCAGTTTCCTCCTCAGCCAGCGCCTTGGGGCCGGCTGTGCAGACGGGAGGGCCCAGGCGCCCCCACTGCCCAGCGCCGTGCTGGCCGAGTCCCGTCTGCTGAGAGATGGCTTCGCCCGAGGGGCACTCGGGACAGGGACGACGGCCTTGGGCTGGGGCGTCCCCCCACCTGGCTCCCTGGCCACGTCCACTGCGCAGCCAGCGCCGTCGGACATGCCGCCCTACAGAGCTGGCCGGAAGCTGTGCGGGGGCGGCGGGCCCTGCAGGTCCCTTCACGGGAGTCTTGGGGGTGCTGGAGGGGACGCTGGGGGGCGTGGGGATTGAGATGGGGCGCAGCGCCTGCTGGGCCCTCAGTCAGGAAAGCAGGTTCCTGGGTGCATCTCGGGGTGCGCTTGGGAGAGGCCTGGGCAAGACTGGACGTCCAGCCCACCGGGAGCAGCCCTGCGAGGGCGCGGGGCCGAGGGACAGGCAAGCGTGACGGCTGTGGGACGCGCCCCAGGCCCCCACGGATGGCCGATGCTGCGGCCGCCGGGGCGCCCCTGAGCAGGCGCAGGGACGGGGTGGACCCAGATGTTCCCGGCTTCCCCAGGGCCTCTGGGAGCCGCAGGGCCGGCGCCGAGGCTGCCCACCCTGCCTCTCCTGGAGCTCCAGAGCGGACACAGCCAAGCGAGGATTCGCGCTAATTCGAAAATGTCTCCACAGAACTCGGGAGTCAGTACCTCTGCAGACCCAGCACCTCTCCTGCGGCCCGGAGGCGGCTTCCGGCAAACCTGGGCAGGGGCAGCAGGGTGGCTCAGGCCAGGCCCCCTGCTCTCCCAGCCGTGCCCCAGCCACCAGAGAGCGCAGCCGGAGAACAGGGAGCCGCCTGCCAGGGCACAGGACGCGGACGGGGGCTTCCCATGGCCCCGGAGCTGAGGAGCCAGCGGTCTCGGTGGCTCAGAATACTGGTGGGGGCACAGCTGCCTCCCGACGCTGCGCTGCAGACCAGCCTCCCCGGGGCCGCGTGGGGGCGGGAGGGGCTGCCCCGTCCCAGCAGTGCGCCACTGCAGGCTTGAGACCACGGCCGGGGCAGAGGGAGCGGCCGGGACGCCCCTCCCCACCCCCCGGCCCGCGATACCCCTCGAGGCACCCACGTCCTGCCCCGAGGGCCTGCTTGTTTGCACGCCTTCCCCGGGCGTGATGATTGAGTTAAAATTGGATTTCTGCTCAGATTGATCAGCTAATGTGATAGAGAAACACATAGTCTGGAGCAGATCCGGATCTCAGTGAAAAATTAAGCTGCTCTACCGACTGCCCACCGAAGCACCCGGGCACCTATGCGCGGCCGCCTGGCGGGCGCGGGGGCCTGGGGCCGCAGCCACCCCTTGCAGGCCAGGACCCGACCCGCGGCCCCGGGTCTGGACAGGCCTCGCGGGCGCAGGGGCCAAGCACGGAGCTTCATTGGGTGGGAGCGCGGCCGCAGGCCTGGGCCGAGAGCCGGCGAGGGCTGCAGGCGGCGGCTGCGAGGGCAGCGCCTGTCCACCCGGCGAAGGTGGCCGAAGGGTCACCCTGACCGTGCCCTCGGCCCCTGGCGGCACCGTGACCAGGTCTGTCCGGGCGGGAAGGCGGGGTCCGCTCTGGACAAGCCCCTCTCACCGACTCACTCACAACTTGGTCACTTGGTCTGCCCCGGGGGCAGACTGTGGGCTTGGCTACGCCAGGCGGGTTGGGGTGCAACCCCCACATCCGGGCGGCATGCTGTGCACGGCCAGCTCGCATGTGGCGACCTCATGGCCAGGGACACTGTGGGCGGGGCCCCCCACATGCCCCACGAGCGTGAGAGCTGCTAGCCTCAGCACCCCGGGCAGCGGCTTAGCGCCCCAAGGCCCACAGGGGTCAGTTCCACTCGGCGTCTCGCTGCTCCTCTTGAGCAAAGGGGCGCAGAGATGTACCCACAGGCAAACTCCAGCCTGCCAGCCCCTGGGACACCCCGGAGGCCCCCGGCAGCTGGAAGGCGGACACAATGCTCCCGCAACGCAGGGGCCCCGTGGCCAGCCCACCCACCCTGCTCACCGCAGCTGCCACGGCCTTGGAGGGAGCCATGCCTCTGGGGGCCATGGCACCCCAAAGGAAGGGCTGGCAGGGCCCCGCAGGTTCCTTGGAGATGCTGGCGGCTTCGGCCCCTCCTGGGTGTCCCCCGACTCCCTGTCAACGGCAGTGACCGTGGCGAGAACGGCGGCTCCAGGGTCCGGTCTCCAGCAGAAACAGACGTGCGAGGCATTGGGGACCCCTGGCGTCTCCCCAGTGCTGCACGCACCCCCGGCCACAGCCCACACCTGGGCCATCACCCTGGAGGCTTCTGAACAGGGACCCAGGAGCCTTCAAGAGCCTCGATCCGCCGTCCCCGCAGAAGAGCTCAGAAGACTCTGCAAAGTCTGCAGGATCTTTTCTATAAAGGGCCAGAGAGAAAATATTTCAGTTTTTGGGTTATATCAGCAAGATAGAGGATTAGAATTTTCCAGCCCTCAAACCCCCACAGAAATACTGATTTTAACAACCACCCACAGAAGAGAATTTCCTTCTGGAGCCGAGCGCAGCTGAGTGGCTCCAGCATCCAGGGGAGAAAAACAGTCAAGCAGGAGAACAAAGCGTTCGTGTCGCCTCCCCCAGGTGTCATCCCCATGGAGAGGGGCTCCCGCCCGCAGCCTGGGGGTGCTGGGCAGGACACAGTGGTGGCAGCAGAGCGGGCAGTGGGGCGGCGGATGGGACGGCAGCGGCGAGAGGGTCCGCGCCCCGGGAGCCGGCACACAGAGCCCAGCCGCGTGGTGGACGCTGGTGGGGCAGGCTGGAGAGCGCCACCCCGTGAGACCGAGACCCCTGCAGCCAGGGCCCACACAGCCTGTGAATGGGGGACTCAAACCCACAGTCAGCACTGGGCTCCAGCAGCGCCCAGCCAGCGGGGTCCCCATGGACCACCCCAGGTGGCCCCGATGCCACCACACGCAGCCACCAGCTGCAGCGAAACAGGAGAATTCAGAGTCGTTGTCCCAGAGAAGCTCCTTGAGCCTAAGACCACAGATGGACATGAGCACATGAAGGGGGGCGCCAGGCAGAGCTGAGGGCATGCACTGCCCCCTAGGACTTGGCTGGCCTTGGGAGCTCCAGGGCACATGCATCAGTGGACGTGAGAAGGAGATCTGCGGTTAGCCTCGGCAGAGGTAGAAAAAGCATTGAAAAATTTCAGCATCTGTTCACGATAAAAGCTTTCAACAAATTCATAGTGAAGGGGTTTGACCAGACAGAAAGGCCGGTGTGCCCGGCTGCGGCTAACCCAGCCAGCGCGGAGGCTGCCCCAGCCCTCCCAGGTCAGGGTGCGGTGAGGGGCTGTCAGAGCAAGGAAGCAAGAAAACGAAGAGAGAAGCACCCGGTGCGGCGGGGTCAGCTGAAACGGCCTGCAGAGGGCACGAGCCCTGTCAGGAAACCCCAAAGTCCCCACCACAGAGGCTGCAGGGGCAGCAAACGGATTTAGTCAATTTACAGGACACAAAATCAACACATAAAGACCACTGTGTCTCTCCACACTAACAAGGAACAATCAGAGCAGGAAAAGAATTTAAAAATAACCCCATTTACGACAGCATCAGAAAGATAAAATACTCAGGGATAAGTCCCACCAAAGAGGCAAAAGGACTGACCACCAAAAACAGCAGAATGAACAGATGTGGACAAGCAAATGCAGAGGTGGCCCACGCTTACGGGGCCGAAGAGTCAACAGGCTTCAGATACCCACCATCTCCAAATAATCCACAGATTCGATGCAATACTTATTAAAAATCAAACAGAATTATTTTCCAGAAATTGAAAAAAATCTTAACAATCACACAGAAACCCCAAAACCCCAACTAGCCGGCGCCGTCTTGAGCAAGAACAAAGATTGATGCATCCGAGTTCCTGGCTTCAAATTCTCTTACAAAACTCTTGTCATCCAAACAGTATGGCGCTGGTGCAAACAGACACGACCCATGGGGCAGAGCGAGCCCAGAAACGACTTTGCATGTGCACAGCCAGTTTGCTTGGACTCGGGTACTAAGAACACACCACAGACAAAGGATGGTCTCTTTGGCAGAAGGCTCTCAGGAAACTGGAGGTCCAGTGTGAGAACAAGATTAGCTTCAGCTGACCTGGCATGTGCACCACTCGAGGTGGCCCAGAGGCCTGCATGGCCCGCCAGCTGCAGAGCTCCAGAAGCAAACAGGACAGCTGCGTGGTGACAATTCTGCTCCCCAGCTCGGGGGGCAGGGCAGCGGTCTCTGCCAAACAGACCCGGGACAGGGCTGGACGTGTCTCAGAAGACCTAAGGCAGCCAGTGGGGTGTGAAGGCGCCAACACCTCTGTCTGCCATGGGCGAGGGCAGATCTGCGCAGTCATCTCCGTCCGCGAGAGCAGTCACTCAAACACAGGGGGCAGCAGGGATGGGGGGAGGGGGAGCCCTTGCACTGCGGGTGGAAACAGTGGGGCAGACCCCCCAAACCGCAGTGAGACGGCCCTCCCTTTGGGCATGCTCACTGGAATGGGCCCCAAGGAGAGCTGCGCCCGAGTCACTGAGCGTCCGTCCCCAAAGGCGTGGAGTCGCCAAGAGCCGAGCAGCCCCACGGCCGACGCTGCCCACAGAAACAGGCAGCGGAAGGGAGCGCTGGCTGGAGGCCCGACTGGCTGTCACCACGGGTCTCAGGAGCGCGGAGGCCTCGAGCCGCCTGACCCCTGCTCTGACCCAGGGTGAGAGGCCGAGTCCGGCTACGGGGGCGCACTGCTCTGGGGCTGAGGAGGCGCCGGGACCCGGGCAGGACGCCGCTGGGACGCGGCCACGGCCGGCCTGTGGCTGCGTCATGGCCGAGCCCGCAGCGCCCGGCTCTGCTCCGCGGACGGTTCCCTCGGCTAAGTGCTTCTCAAGGGTTTGAAATGCTCTGAGACGCTCCAGAAGTGCCGGGGCGGTGGGGGGCGGAGTCCGCGGGGGCGCCTCGCCCGCAGAGGGCTCTAGCGGGCTCAGCGTCCTCAGGCGGGCAGTTGGAGCTTGTGGAGCGGTGCGTGGGCACTTTCCCCGCCGGGGCTGCGAGGCGGCGGGTGGCGCGGGCTGATCCCAGAGTGGCGGGTGGACGTGCCACTCACTGCCTCAGGCCGCTGAGGGGGGCTGCACCTCCGCCCGCCCACCGCAGGGGCCCTCCGGGACGGCGGAGGCGGGGGCGGGGTGGCACCAGGCGCGGCGCGAGGCTCGCAGCAGCTGGGTAGACCGGCGCCCCAGTCACAGGTCTACACAGCGTGGTAACGGCAGCGTGCCCACTCCCAGCGCGCTGTCTCAGAGAAGCCAGGGCGCCTGGACAGTCCTCCTGGCCTCCTGGGGCTCACTGCCCTCCACCTTCTTGAGGTCCCCTGCAGCCGGGGTGACGCCTGTGCCCAGCAGGCTGACCCCAAAAGCTTTCCAGAGGCAGGGCTGGACGTCACACTCAGGGCCCCCCAGATCTGCCTTCTCAGCAGAAAGGATCACAGGGCCACGGGGGTCAGCACCCCCGCACGGAGGGAGGCCCAGGGCCTGCTTAGAGTCAGAAGGGCTTTTATAGAGGCTCCTAATACCATCCAAGACTGCGCAGGCTGACTATGCAGAGGCTGACTGTGCGCAGGGCTGTGTGTAGGGCTGATTATGCAGAGGCTGACTGTGCACAGGGCTGACTATGCAGAGGCTGACTGTGCACAGGGCTGTCTATGCAGAGGCTGACTGTGCACAGGACTGACTATGCAGAGGCTGACTGTGCACAGGGCTGACTGCACAGGGCTGTGTGCAGGGCTGTCTATGCAGAGGCTGACTGTGCACAGGACTGACTATGCAGAGGCTGACTGTGCACAGGGCTGACTGCACAGGGCTGTGTGTAGGGCAGAGGCTGTGCGCAGGGCTGACTCTGTGCAGGGCTGACTTGCAGAGGCCTCCTCAGTGGGGACTGCATGTGGCACATCCTAGGGGCCCTCGTGCTTCGTGGAAGGAAATCCTCCCCATTGGACAAGAGGCACACGCACTTCACAAAGTTGTAAAATGCAGAATTGCACACAAAATAAACAGGAATCGATGGAGATCAGGCAGGCCTCGTTACCGTCTGCAGGGCGCTGCCTGGTTGCCTCCATCCCAGCGGGTCCTTCTCCCCTGAATTGGGGTTGCGCCTCCCGTGCTGCTTATGGCCACAGTATTGAATGTTCCTGTTTATGAAGCGTGTGAGTCCCACATCCCCAGAGCGAGCTGACAGGCTGTGCACGGAGGGCGCGCGGCACGGGCGGGTCTGACCAGCTCTGGGCCTGCGGCCCCCCAGCCGCCAGGGCGCTCAGTGGACACACACGGTCCACACGGGCTCCAGAAAAGCTAAGAACTAAGAACGAGTCCCAAGGTGGTTTGCAGGAATTTATGCGGAAGCAAGTTTGGGGGTGCGAGTGTGATGGGGGGACCGAGGGAGGCAGTGACCGGGCGCGCACTCTGGTTCCTGGGTGGGCCCCAGCGGCCGGTCAGGGCCTTGTGGTGAACTCGAGGCCGGAGCCACAAAACCTGACAGAGTGACGTGAGAGACGGAGAGGATGCGGGCGTTTGCGGGCGTCGGGGTGCGCCCCTCCACGGGTGGCAGCTCGCGAGGGGAGACTCAGCCCGGGTGAGTGAGAAGCAGAGTGAGCGCGTCCTGGTGGAGCAGACTTGGGCGGTGCCAGCGGGAGGAGGAGGCACCGGCGGGTGCAGAGGGCCCCCCCGCCCCCCCCCAGGGCCAGCGGTGAAAAGAATAACAGTAAGTCCATAACAGTTTTCTAAAGTAGTCTCTAGGCTTTGCTTCGATGCATAGAATGTGGATGTAAAGTCAGTATTGTGACTGTAATTAAAATGAAATATAAGAAAAATCATCAAATTCTCCCTTTAAAACATTTTGCTACTGTTCAGATCCTTCCATCCATTATTTCAGGGGGAGGGAATCTTCCAAGATGAAATGTACAGACGATTTTTCTTTTTCTGGAGTAATTCATCCCAAACCATCAGGTCGCTGGGTCCCCAGTGGTTGCCCCAATGGGCACCAGCCGCACCTGCGGAGCCCTAGCCCGTGCCTCTCCGCCCCCCTATCCACTGCCCGCTGCGGCTCAAGGTCGGGCTCCCGGCCTCCTCTTAGGGATCTGCAGCCGGGTCCCAACTGCCAGGGAGCTCGGGCAATTAATAGCCTAATTAGTGGAAATCATTATTAAACCACACAATTAGCATCTTAGAGCAAAACGGGCCCTCAAAATGCCGCCGCGGGCAGAGGCGGGCGCTGGCCGGACCAGGCGGCCTCAGCCCAGATGAGCCCCCGCTCACTGTCATGCGGAGAACAAAGGGCGTCTGCGGGGAAGATGAATCAGCAGTTTGCAAAAGAAGAAAGAGAAAGACATGAAAGGGTTCTGTGTCCTAGCAGGCCGCAGGGCGGTCCCCATGGGCTGGCTGGCCGGTGGGGGGGCAGCGGGGCGGGCAGCAGTACTCGCACCCGTGTACGGGAGGCAGTGCGCGGCCCCACACTGCCCAACCCGTGCCCAGTCACTGACCACAGCGTGGGCTCCCAGACAGCCAGGGATGCAGTGAGGGCCTCGCGCCTCAAGGGCCTTGTGCCTGGTGAGCGCAGAAGCAGGCTAGATGCAGGAGCGGCTGGATCCAGGCGAGGCTGCCTGCTGTGCCGGCCCCGCCTCTGCTGTGCCAGAGTCCCTCTCCCCAAGCGGTTGCAGCTTCCAGCCCCTCAGTCTGCCCCTTGCACTTGGTTCGCTGCTGGGGCAACGAGACTCGCCTCAGCCAGAGCCCCTTGGAGGGAAACCTCGTCCTGGCAGAGCTAGAGGCAGGTCTGGCAGGCTTCAGAGAGCGCCTCGTCCAGCCTTGCAGGGTGAGCTCCGTGGGGGCGCCCCAGGCTGACACACAGCACCCCTTCCTGGCCCGGTGAGAGTGGGGGCCGGAACAGCAGCCCAGGCTGAGTGTGGGGTCAGCTCAAACACATTGGCGCCGGCCGCAGGCCCCCCTACCAGGAGAGGCGCTGCTGGAGCGACCGGTTGGCACGCAGGCCCTGCAGTGGAGGTTGCCACTTCCCAGCCTCACCCCCAAGGCGACTGATCTTTTAAGCAAATCTATAGCTTTAGCTAGAGGGGGAGCGGGAGGGGGTGAGGGATGAGACCAATGAAGAGGGAGGGAGGAGGGGGTACGAATGGGGGTGAGAAGGGACTAAGAGGGAGGAGGAGGGGGCACAGGGAGGAGGGACGGGGCATGAGGTGTGCTGGGGCTGGGGAACCTCCAGCTGGCGGGCGCTTATCTGCTGCCCAGCAGTCGTGGCCACGAGCCGGGCAGCAAAGCCAGCGCCCCGCAAGTGTGCCCATCCTGCTGTTCAGCGGGGGAGCCGAGGGCCTCCTGGGCCCCAAACCAGGCTCTTGGCCAGGGCGACTCTGACTCACCCCGCGGCGGGCGCCCGGGGCTCCGTGGTGCACCTGCGCATGCGCCCCTGTGCGCTGCGGGTCGGGGCTGGGGGTCCCTGGCAGCCCAGAGTTCCTGCGAGTCTGCGGGGATCCCGCTGCCGCGGGGCCCACAGCACCCGCCCTGCGTGGGCTCCCGGAGACCGGAAGGCCTCGCTCCCCGCGTGTGCCGGGCCGGGCGGGGCGTGGCTGCACAGCGTGCGGGTGCGGGGCGAGGGGCGCCACGCGGTGCCCGCCCCCATGTCCGCCGGGCTGAGTCCTCACCTGCCGCGCGCCCCCGCACGTCCCGGAGCGCGCGCTCTCCCGCTTCCTCTTACAGGGCCTGGGTCGCGCTCATTTTTGAGCTGCTTCAAAGGGCGCTATTACTGGGGTTCCATGAGGGCCCCCAAACCAGTCATATCGGATGGAAGGGGATGGCTGGGGGAACCAACGGCCGCGCTGTTTCGGCGGAAGTTAAAAACGCTCCATAAATTCAGACGTGAACAGAGTTAGTGCAGATATTGTGAGATGTGGCTGAGTTGCTTAGATAACAGAAACGACGCAAAAAAAGGCAATAAAGGTCAAATCAATCAAACAGGGAGGAGGGGGGAAGCAGAGCTGAAGTGGTCACTAATTTAAACAAGTGCAAGTAAGGCTTACCCGAGAAAATGCAGAGAACCCCATGTACGCGTGCCTGGCGCCCCCGGCAGGAGGTCGAGCCCCCTGGTGGGCGGAGAAAACCAGCAAAGCAGGCTCGGCCAGGCCTCGTGCACGCGGGCCCCCCAGCACCAGCAGGAGCCCCGCCCGCAGGAGGCCGGGTGCCCCACTAGAGTCGGGGCGCTGTGGCCGGCCCCCAGCCACCGGGGCGCACGCTCGCAGAGACCTCGCGACCCGGTTGATGAAGAGCAGCCCCATCTCTGAGCCCCCCGCGGGAAGCCGGGACTCTTGTCTGCGGACAGCGGGGCGCGGAGACAGACCCTGCCCGGGTTTGAGGAGAGTGGCGCCCGAAGTTCTGGCGGCGCAAGGAGACGAGTGGAATGAAGACGACTCAGAACGAGACGGAAGGTCTGCTTGAGTGTCCGAGAAGCTATGGGAAAAGGAGCAAAACCGCGCTGGCACTTTCGCTCGGTAACTGTCGGCGTCCCTCCGCCGCGCTCCCTGAGAGGGGGGCAAGGCCCGAGGCTGAGCTCCGCGGGGCCGGGCGCTCCCAGGGACGGCAGCGGGCGAGCCCTGGAGACCCGCGTCAGCAGGCCAGAGGGGCGCCCACCGCGGGGGAGGCAGAGGGCAGGAGGCTGCGCCCCTCCATCAGGGCGCTCACTCAGCGCCAACTAACCCCAGCAGCCCCTGGGCCGGCCCGCCTGGGACAGGCCGCAGCCTGGGCTTGGAGCGGCCCGGGGTGGCGTCGGCCGCAGGCCCCGCCTCTCGGAGCAAGCAGAGGCCGCCGGCGTCAGAGCGAGTCTGCGGTCGGCGGGGCGTTTTCTGGCGGAGCAAACAGGCCCCGCGGCCTTGTGCTCTGCATTTCGCAATGAAAATCGTGTCTCCAAGGCCAGTTTTTAACAGTGTTACACTCGCTGACCCAGCCGCTGTGCCAGGCTCCGGCCGGGACTCGCTGGCCTCTGGGAACGACGCCTGTCCCCGCCCCCAG
The DNA here is from genome assembly GCA_004024925.1 of Scalopus aquaticus. Lineage (NCBI taxonomy): Eukaryota > Metazoa > Chordata > Mammalia > Eulipotyphla > Talpidae > Scalopus > Scalopus aquaticus. The sequence goes on from PVIJ01008210.1 coordinate 38,165, forward strand.
CCGCTGCGCCCCCTTCCCGCTGCTGGACGCGGCTCGTGGGCCCACTTGCCCTCGGTGGCTGTTTGCGCCTGTCCTCGCGGGCAGCGGGAGGGGCCCTGAGTGTGGGCACCACCCTTGGGTGGCAGACACCCGTCCTCCTCACCCGCGGGGTTGCCCGGCCACTGTGGGCCCTGCAGGGCGAGACCCGCCTGGGCCTCAGGAGCCCCTGAGCCTTGGAGACGTCGGCCCGCGACCCGCGGAGGTCCAGTGTCCCGCGGCAGGGGCAGGCGAGCCCAGCCTCACACGCGGCGTCCACACGCTCCGCGCGGTTCGGCGACCCGGGTACCCACTGGGCGAGTCCTTACGGGCTGGCGGAGTCAGTCCCTGATGGCATTCGGTGGTTAAGATGCGTGACTCACACCGACACTGCTGACATACGGGTACTGCGGCTACTGACGCACCAAACATGCCGGCCGGCCGCGTAAGCGTGTCCGGCGCTCGGCCAGCGGTGGGCCCACGGCAATATGAAGCCGGACTCTAAAACTTGCAGAAGAGATGCCGACACTGACCGGGCCTCTGCCCTCTCTGCAGAGGGGCCCCGGGGGCGCCGAGGCCGGGCGGGGGTCAGACTCGCCCCGGCGGCAAGCGCTCGCGCATCTCATCAGCGCCGCCCGCGGCCGCGAACACAGGCGGGGCTTCGGTCCCGGAGAAGGGCAGCGGCGCGCAGACAGGCGTGGGCTGAGGACATTAACGCGAGGACATGCGGGCTCACGCTGGCTGGGGCTGCAGCCCTGCCGGGCGGGGCAGTCGCCGGGGAGAGCCCGCGTCCCCGGCCCGCGCTCGGCCGTCACCGCTCCATGTGGCCTCGTCCTCCGCGCGGAGGCCGCAGATGGCCGCGGAGGGCGAGTTCGCGACGTGTAAACGGTGTGGACCTGCTCCCCGCGGGCCCCGCGGGAGCGCCCAGGAGCCCGGTCCGGCCAGGCCGGGGCAAAGGCGGGGGCGGCGCCCCCTCGGGCAGTTCTCGGCCCCGCGGGTCACGCAGTCGGAGCGGCCAGGCCCCACTGCGAGGCCAGGCTTCATTTCTTAGGAAAATATTTAAAGTAAATATTGTAAAAATGACTCGACTTGAGCGGCAGGAAAAGGCTGCTTGTTCTCTTATTGACTCTTCTCCGGGCCTGACATATTTCATTTTTTTTAAAAGTCAAACGAGATGCTCTGTACCGCCAGATAGAGATGTCTCCTGCGCCGTCCCTGCTGTCCCCACACGGTCCTGGCCGGCTGCAGGGCCCCGCCGGCCCACGGGGACACAGGCCGGGGCTGAGGGCGGCCAACCCGCGCGGAGGCACCAAAGCCAGGGCGGCAGGGAGGGACCCGGGATCCAAATGGCTCAAGCCCCAGCTGGGGCCCGAAGAGCATCCACGGCCGAGGCCGCATGAGGTGAGCCCCGGCAGGAGCAAAGGGCCGCCATGCCGGAGGGGCGGTCCTGAGCCTGGCGGTCAGAGCAACGGCAGCCCCCGATGTGGGCCACAGGGCTGTGGGAGGCTCGGCATGTGCCTGGGCCCGCAGCGCTGACCGCTGGCCCCGTCCCCAGAGAGCCCTGCGCCTGGCCGGCCGTGTGGCGCGCAGAGCCACGGTTCCGTCCAGGCCGGGCCGGAGCTGGGTCGGCACGAGCGTCCCCGCAGCCTCCCCCTCCTCCAGGCCCCCGGCTGTGCCACCGCCAGCCGTGTGGGGACCCCGTTCGCCCTTCTCCGTCCACTCCTGCCCTCCGCCAGGCCCTGCAGCCTCCGCGGGGACATGGTGGACAGCTCTGCTTGGACAGCTCGCTGCCCGCCTGGGCTCTGCTGTCTGGTCATGGCCAGTGGACGGGCCAGGGCCCAGTGTCCACGTGTCTGCCGAGGAAGTGAGGTCTGCAGCGGGCTGGCCCGGTGCAGCCCCGCATCTGGAGCTGTCGGGTGTCTGGGGTCCCCCATTTGCCGCCTTGGATATGGGGCTCAGTACCGGGAGCCAGGACCCACGGCACATGGCTCTGGCCCAGGACGTGGCGCCATGTGGCGTCCAGCGCCCGCGGCTTCCTCCGGGCCGTGAGCGGCTCCCCCAGCCCCCACCGGCCCCAGGACCCATCAGGTGCCCACTCGGGGCGGGCTTGTTCCTGGCGAGCCGCAGCCCCGCGCTCCTGGCCTTCGCTCCCTGCCTTGAAGGGCCCACGGCACTGGGCACTGGGGCACCCCGGCACCTCCTCTGGGTGCGGCCCCTCGGACGGCAGCCTCCCCCGCCCGCTGCCCACGAGGTCTGGGCTGCCCCACGGGCCCCACCCACACCTTCGAGGCCCGGTCGGCCTGACCACACACGTGTCTGGCAAGAGGAAGATTATTGAATTTTTAACTGTCAGTTAAAGTCGAGTATTGAACTTTCTATTTTGGTGCCTTTCTGAGCAAGGTCGATGCCGAGACGTCTGTCTCCTGTCATCCCAGAGCTGCTATTCATAATCCAAACAGTTCCCCGCTGTCAGGAATGGAGGGACACGTGTCCCCGCTCCCTATCCCAGGGAGGAGGCAGGAGGAAGACCCCCGCTGCCCGGTGGGAGGAACTCAGGGGACCCTCGGCTGGGGTCTGTCCTGGAGCCCAGCCAGTCCCGGAGAGCAGACCCCCACTGACCTGCTCATATCAGCTAATCAAGTGGGGACTGAACCCCGAAACAGCCCTCTGGGGGGGCCCAGAGGTGGGCCTCAGGCCGCCCCCTCGAGAGGAGGTGCGTCCCTGTGGGGGGGCCTCTGGCCTGGGCTGCCCGACCCAAGACCCCTGAGCTGAGGGAGGGGCGGCCCCCCCTTCCAGGAAAGGCCGGGGGCCTGTCCAGCCACTGCTGAGCCTCTTGCCTCCACGAGCCAGGGAGTGTGTGTCGCACACAGGGCGCCCAGCTGCACCGGGCTCCTGCAGGTCAGGCCACCGGCCCACCCACAGCCAGGCGAGGGGCCGGCCACCCCCTGAGGGGCTGGTGCAGGACGGGGTCTCCGTTGCCCCTAGAGCCGGGCCTGCAGAGATGTGCTTGGGCGAGGCGCCCAGGCAGGTGGGCTGCGGGTCCGTCACCGACGCCGACGCGGGGCGCCTGGCCAGCCCCAGGTCGGCCCAGGGCTCTGCGAGGTGGCACAGGCAGCTCCGGGCGCTTGCAGGGCGGTGGATGCTGTGGGGGCCGTTGCCCCGGCTTGGCTGGCCCCGGGAGCCCACGAGCCATCGGGCCTGGAATTGGCGATGGGTATTGACGAGGCCTTCAAAGTCACAGGTCGACCTGCTGGATCAATAGCGGTGTGGGGAAATAATTAAAACTGTCAGGTTCAGAAAGCATTAGGGGTGCTTAGCGCCTCCTGCCAGCCATGGAAACAGGGATTAGCCGTGTTATCCCAAGCCCGCGTCGCCGCCCGTCCTCAGCGCCTCTCTGACAGGCGTTGGTGGAGATGGGCGACAGAGACCATGGACCTGGGCGAGCCCCTGGGCCCGGAGCAGGCCAGGGGGCCGCCCACCCCCCTCCGGGTGCCGGGTGCCCCCCTCCTGGAGCCGGCGGGACCACCCCATTTGGGGCAGAACTCGGTCTTGGCCACAGCTGGGCCGGGCAGGTGGCCGGGAGGGTGTGGGCCTGGAGACCCCGGGTTGAGGAGGAGGCAGTTCCTGGACCCTGGCCTGGGGGATCTCCTGCGGGGCCCCGGCGCCCCTCTGCACAAGACCCCCTTGTCTTCCCCTCGCCCTCCGTCCCTGGGCCAGAAGGAGAGGGCCCCTGGCCGCTGACAGGGCTGGGAGGGCCTGCTTGTGGGGGCCGTGTGGGGCCCCAAGCCCACCCCTGTCACTGGGCCTTGGCTTGAACCAGGTGGGAGAGCCCCCAGAGGCAGCCTTCAGGGGGCTGCTAGGGCCAGCAGGCTGTGCCCGGAGCCTGCGCCAAGGCCTCTGGGGTTCACCCAGGACAGGCTGCCCTTGTACTCCTGCTTCCGGTTTGGAACCTTCCAGAAAAGACCAGGTGGCATAAGCAGGGAAAGGCCGGGGCCCTCCAGGTCTGCCCCCCCAGGAAGCTGAAGGTGAGTGGGGTCCCCCAGCCCCTCTGCCTTTGGGGGCTTGGCTCTCACCCATCCCCAGCTCCTTCCTCCCAATCATCCTAGTTATTCTGCCGGTTAGATGCCCCGTCGGGCCGGGGTGAGCGGCCCCTGGGCTGGAGCGCTGGCTCCGCCTGCAGCGCACTGGGCAGCCCAGAGCAGACAGCGCAGCCCTCGCTGGAGGCGGAGCCTGCGCCTTCTCTGTTTCTCTTTCAGCGCGTGTAAGGAGACGCGCCCAGCGAGCGCCAACCCTCTAACCTTCTCTGCCTCCGCGCGCCTCCACCTTGCGGGAAAGTGAAGCCTGAACTTCCTGAGGCCGCTCCGGCTGCCGCTCCCTAGCGAGGTCTCGGGAAGGGCTGGAGGCGGCGGCAGCGGCTGATTAGTCAGCGCAGGAGCCCGCGGCTGGGCAAACGCGGCGACGGGGCCCGGTTTCCGGAGCGCACCGCAGCTCAGAGCCCAGATCCGCCACCTTGGGGGCTTCGGGGGCTCCTGACTCTGGTCCTCTCACGGGGGATGTCTGCCCCCTCCAGCCCTCCCCTGCGGGGGCGGGGGCAGCAGCACACAGACCGCGGGAGCCGTGGAGCAGGCTACATGATGTCCACGCCGGCCTTTCATCATCAGAATAATCACACAGCATCAGTGACGGAGGTCGGAGGGCAGGAGAAAAAAGGGGTAAAACGAAAGAATGTGTCCTTGTCACTAGGGGCTTCGGGGCCACGAGTCTGCTAACCAGATAATCTCATCGGTTTGGCGACCAAATGTCATCGAAATTATACCCCAGCCCCCGGGGTTTGGTTCTAATCTCATCGCAAGGCTTCCCACTGATCAGCTTCTGGGGTCCCTCGTCAGGCACCGGTCCTCGGCCCCCGGGGCCTTCCTGGTCACACCTCGTGATGCGCGAGTCAGGAGTCCGCTTTATGCCCCCATCGTCAGCCCCCGGGCGTTCCCGGCCACACCTCAGGGTGGCAGCCTTCCAGAATGACCGAGCTTTCTGTTCCTGGTTGGCATGAAAGGCGCCTTTCGAGGTTTGCTGTAACGGGTTAATCGGGCAGTTCTGCCCTTGTAGAGGGTGCAGGACTGCAGGCGGCAAGTGCTGGCCCGACAGGCTGCTGAAGTTCAGTAGCCCCACACCCTGGGCCCCTGCCCCTTCCTGTATGTGGGTCACCCCCCCATCTCTGGGTGTGAGCCTCTCTTCTCCTCAACCTGGAAAAGCACAGTTGGAGGAGGCCCTCTCAGAGGCAAGGTTGAGCTAATTAGGGGACAGAGAGTCTGGGTCCCCCCAGAACAGGGTTCCGGCCCCCTCCCCGCCCCTCCGGAAGGCACCAGGGTCTCCTCCGCGCTGGGCGCTCTCCAGAGGCCCCGGGGCCAGCCAGCCCTGGGGGCGCCTTCTCAGGCCCTCGGGGGCCGGCCTGGGCTCTCGGGGAGGAGGTGGGATTTCCTGGGCTGCACATTTGAATCTGCGAAAATCTTCTCAATGTTCTTGGCCAAAATAGAGCCGCCCCGAGCGGAGACAGTCGGGGCGGGGGCGGGAGAGCAGATGCCGCAGGGGATTCTCCAGATGGGGGCTGCCGGACGCTGACCTCGGGTCCCAGATGGGCCGCTGGCCGGGCCCGGGGGACGGGGTGGGAGGGTGGGGGCGGGGATGGGCGGGGCTGTCCACTTGGCCAGCTGGCCCTGCCTCGAGTGGGCAGGCTGCCCAGGGGGTGGGGCGGGTGCCAGCACCTCCCGGGGAGGCAGGCCCAGCTGATGCACCCTCCCGGGCCGTGGGCCCCCCTGGCCGGCAGGTTGCGGGGGATGGGCGCTGCGGCCCCAGCCAGGGCCAGTGGGTGCCTCCCTGCAGAGCAGCTCGTGGGGCGCTCCTGGGATCTTAGCCTGGTGTGGTCCTGGGGCCCGGGCACGAGGTGGGCGCTGCTGCCCCTTGTCCTCCTGCCATGGATATCTGCCGTGGGCACCACCACACCATGTGCAGATGCGCTGGACAGGGGGTGCGGGGTCCAGGCTCCAGGCCCGGGGGGAGCCAGACGCCCAGCGTGCCCCGCTGGGTGGCCCCGCCGTCCCCGGAAGGCCAGGCTGTAGCAGTGGCTGTGCCTGCCCGGGCGTCTCAGGTGGGGCACGGTTGGCGGCCCTGATCAGACAGGCGTTTCCCGAGGGGCCGGACGGGGAGCCTCTGCGCCCTCCCCGCGTGGACACCCACCCGGAGACTCGGGCCTCCAAGAGCCCTCGGGGTCCTGTTCCCTTCCGCAGAGTGTTCCGGCGTCGTCTCAGGACGGCCCATAGAGCCCGAAGAGGCCGCTTTTCCCGAAGGGGCCACGCCGCTGCCCCAGGCCGGCGGCTGGGTGTCCCTGGCAGGCGCCGTCTTCCTGATTTCTGCCCCGTTTTCACTTTTTAGTTCCCTCTGGGGCTTCTCTTCGAATCCTGCAGCAGTGGGTGTGGCTCTCCGTGTAGGTGGGACCTTGGTGCCCGCGCCTGCCTGACCCCTGGGGCGGGGGCACACTCAGGCTGAACCCCGCCAGGTGCGTCTCCGGCCCAGGATGTGCTCGAGAAGATCTGGCTTCTCCTGACCAGTGTCCCCTGAGCCCCAGGGCTGGTGTCCTGCAGCCGCTGAGAGGCTCCCGTGAGTCGGTGGGACCCCACGTCTGGACTGTGTCTGTCCTCGGTGACCACGCGCTCCTGGCAAGCGATGCGCCTGCCCTCCAGGTCTCGCTGGCAGCTGCTTTGCGGACATGAAGCGACGCCCGCCTTCCACATCTGTCAGTGTCCAGCCGCGGGGAGCGTTAGGCCACCCGCCATGAGTGGCAGGCCCGCCCCGCCCGGCCTCGCAGCTGGCCGCCTTAGCTGGTTCTGCTCGCAGACACCGCGGGGGGCCGGGCCTGGCTCGGGGTTTCCTTGGCTTGGAGCCACTTTGCCAGCGTCTCAGGCTGTGCCCCTCGCCGCAGACGTCTGCGTGCAGGGCGTGTGTTTCCCGCCCCGCTGAACGTGGGGGGCCTCTTGGGGATGCATACCGGGATCATACGTTTTATTCTCTCCCAATTTCCATTTTTCATGTGTACACTTACGGCTGTAAGGTGATCGTCGTCCTTTTCTGGTTGTCTCCGACATCTCATTCTGTTTCTTCCCGGTCTCCAGTCGCGCCGCTGGCGTGGCCGTCCGGTCCCCAGAGGGAGGGTGTCCGCGTCTCGCGCAGCTCTGGCACGGCCGCGCGCACGGCAGCACGGCCGCGCGCACGCCAGCCCCGCTGCGCGCACGCCAGCCCCACGCGCTGCTCGGCCGCAGGGCCCCACGCCCGCCCGTCTGAAATGTCATGTGGCCGTCCCGCACTGTGGTCACTTTTGTCCACCCAGAAATATGGTTTGTCTGTGGCCCATGATCCTCCTTCTGACACCTGAACCGCGGAGCATTCAGACAGGGCAGCTCAGAGAGTGAGGGGGTGTCTCCCCGACCGGGACCCCGCGGGCGGGGCGGGGAACAACCCCCTCCAGCTGGCCGGCGCTGTGAGCGCCCTCTCGGGAGAGCAGGCTCCGGCACCCGGACCTCAGCGGCACCTGCCGGGTGCCGGGCCCTGCAGCTGCAGGCACACGGGGCGGGGAGAGGAGGCCTAGGGGGTCGCGGCTTTGCCGGCAGGTGCCCGGAGTGGGCCAGCTAGTGTCCCCTCCTAACGGGACTGCTGGGGGCTCCTGGACTGCCAGGAGAACGGGTCAGACTGCTCCCACATGCACCCGACGGAGGGAGTGGGGTGCAAAGCTGGGCTCACCCCCCAGTGATTCAGGAGGGGGCTCACCTCCCCCCAGAGACGCAGGCGCGCAGGAAGCTCCCGATGGCCGGGTCAGGCAGCTAGGGCTGGAGGCCCCAGGGAGGTGGGGCCGGCGGCGGCGGAAGCAGCACCAGGCCCGGCCTGCAGGAGGAGGGAAGCCTTTTATTCACACATAGAGAGAGAGGCGACAGGAAATCAATTAGCGCCACAAAGACGTCGTCGTGTGGCCACTTCAAAGCCATCGATATGCGCGAGCCGGCCTGGACACCAGCGGGAGTGAGCACACAACAGGACTCGGCCCGGCCCTGCCCACCCCCGCAGCGCCGCGACGCCCCCGTGAAGGCCCCCCACCCCCATCGCCCGCCCCTGCCACCCGCGACGCCCCTGACCCCTCCCCGACGCCCGTGACGCCCCTGACGCCCGTCTGTGGCCCCGGCGCCGGCGAGGGAGGGGCTTGCGGCCGAGGCAGGCAACTGGCCGGCCAGATGGGAGACGCGGTTTTCTCTCCCGCAAAACACACACCAAAGTGAATTCCAGATGGCGCGAAGATCGAGATGTTAAAAGCGAGACTTTAAAATCTTGGAAGCAAATGTGTTTTCTTGTTCTTATTCATATTCTTATTTCTTAAATAAAACACAAAAGCACAAAACCTTAAGAAAATGAATAATGCATTTCATTGCATCACAATTTAAAATTTAGGGAGCAAAACACCATAAATAAAGAAGCAAAGGCTTTTCCTCCAACAAAATCAATAAAGATTTGTGCTGAGGAACTGCAGGCGCGCCTTGAACGAACAAGAGCAGGACAAAGAGACAAAAGCCCCGAGACAGAGGGGCCTGGGGGACGCCCCGCCCCCACGCTCCCATACGCGCTTGGCTGCGCTCCAGATGGCGGCGCCCCGGAAACCTCGGGACCCTCCGAGTCAGACACAGTAGACCGGGACAAGTAGGAGTGACGGTGGGGGCGAGGGGCCCCGAGGGCTGTGGACGGCGAGCGGGGCCAGCACCTGCCGTGCCTGGCGCCGCACTACGCGGCCACCCTACCCCAACCCGAGGCGGGTGGGCGTGGTAGGTGGGCCAGGACCGCCCACCGAGAGCGCGGCCCCTTCAGCGCGCTGGTGTGCGGCCAGAGGCATCACGAAAGCGCGCGCGTTCGTTTCTGCGTAAAGATTAAGACAAGGGCGTGAGCGTGGCTCCTCTACGCTGCAGGCACGCCCAGGAAATGCCTGAGGACCTGGGGAGAAGCAGATTCGTGGGGGGGACCAGGGCGGCAGTGCCGGGCAGCGAGGGGCCCCGGCCTCTCCGCCGTTTTGTTCTCTGCTTCCACCTAGACTTGGCGAGGTTTACGCAGAAAGCTGAGCCATGGCAGGGAACCCCCCAGGGATAGCACCGTCTGGCGCCCTGCTGTGTGGTCCTGCTGCAGCTGAAGGGTGGGAAGTGGGCCATGGCCGCGACTGGGCACGGGCCCTGGGGCCCTCTTGCATGGCGGGTTCTATGGGTGCACCGGGGCCTTATGGCCCCGCCCCTGGCCGAGCCGCTGGTTCACCCTCCCTGCTTCCCCCAACCCCACTGCTGGCCTGTCCACTGTCCCCTGCTAGTCTTCCCCAGAGCCTCACACGGAGCTGTGGGCCTCCACTTTGGCCCCTTTAGCTTACTCCTGGGCCCTTTAGGGCCCTGCCCAGTGTCGTTCATGGCCTGACAGCAGCTCATTCCTTTTCAGTGCTGAGTAATATTCCGTCACCTGAATGGGCCATGGTGTGTCCACCCCCAGCCACAGAGGGACATCTCCATTGCTCTCTGCTCTGGGCAGCCACAAGCAAAGCTGCTTTGCAGTCATCTCTGAGCACGTGTCAGAGTGGCTAGGTCAGCGTCCCCCAGCCTGTGGCTCTGGGGCCCGTCCAGGTGGGAGACCTGGCCACGGTCCAGCCGCCTCGGCTCGCTGCGCCCCTGACGAGCCAAGGCCTCCGTGGGATCAGCTTCATCTCCTGTGGGGCCGGGATGAGGGCTGGGCACATTCCCGGGGTCGCCTGCTGGCTCTGCCTCCTTGTGAGCACCCTGCTGGGTCAGGGGAGGCTGCGGGCGTCCCCCGGGCCCTCTGTGGTCCCTCATGGGGAAGGTCCGGTTTCCAGGCTCTGGGGCCCCGTCCTGGCCTGTGAGCGGGGCAGCTGAGGCCTGCGCCGCCAGGCGGGTCCATGGAGGCGCAGGCAGCGGCTCCCGCAAGCCTGGCTGCGCTGTGGACAAGCGCGCCCTGTGTTTGGGCCTTGCTCTTTGTGTTTCCACATGAATATTTATGGTGCGGAGAGCAAAGCCCGCGCAGCCCCATTCACGGCCGATCAACAGCCCCTTTGTGGCGCTTGACCCGGGACGGGGCTGGGCCCGCTCTCTGCATCCCCAGGCTGCTGCGAGCTGAGCTCAATGGGCTTCTGTTCTTTTGTTTCTTGACCAGCACTTTGGGGAAGCAAAGGGACGTGAACGGGTGGAGAATGAACACGGCACCCACATGCCTGCAGGGCTGCCCATCCTGGCTGGGGGCTCCGGCCTCCGCGTGGGGCCCCCTCCCTCGCGTGGTGGGCCGGGCCCGCCTTCCCGCTGCTCCCGGGGTGCTTGCCTGCACAGCTGCCCCGGGGAGTGCCCAGGCCAGGCTGGCTCCCCAGGCCGCGGGCAGACCCGGGCCCGCGCCCGCGCCCGCTCGCCTCCCAGACAGCTGTAATCTGTCGTTTCCGGAGAGATGCAGCTCAGCGGG
>PVIJ01008210.1:48812-64407 GCA_004024925.1 Scalopus aquaticus
GTGCCCCTGTGTCCCTGCGTCCCTGCCCACCCCCCCCCCCCCCCCACCCCTGCTTTCTCCCCCGCCCCTACTAGCACCTGGGGTCTGTCTTTTCCCTCCCAGTTCTCCACTCTGCCAGCAGGACAGCGCCCGCCCACTGCCCACCCCCAGCAGGGGGGAGGCCCAGGACCGAGAAGCCCTCCAGGCTCTCCTGCTCTCCCACAGGGTTCTCCTCTACATGGCAGCCCCCAGGCGGGGCTCGAGCAGGCCCTCTGTGCGTGTCCACCTCTCTGCCCCGTCTTATGCTTCTGGATCGCGTCTCTGTCTGTCCCTGCCTCTCTCCCATCCTCGCTTCTCTGTCGAACACGCGCGAATCGCCCAGCTGCCCTATAAACGCATCCAGCCTCAGAGCCTTCTCTTGGCGGTGGCCTGGGCGTCGTCCCCAGGCACCTGGCTCCCCCTGCCGCTCTCAGGTCTTGGGCCTCGGCCGACGCAGGTACTCCGGTGGTGGCCCTGCGTGCCGGGGTGTCCCTCTGGCTGCCGCTGTGGGTCCAGTTAGCCTGGGCATCTCCGTGGGCCTGGGCACGAGTGAGTGGGGGGACAGAGCTACAGACACCATCGGGGTCTCTGCCCCTTGGAGACGTGTAAGTATGAGGCGTGTGCTGGGGCCGGGGAGGGAGCCGCCGGGAGCAGCACGGCCTGGAGAGGCAGGAGACGGGCGGTAACGGCAGGGCAGGCCCCTGGGCTCAGAGGCCCGCTGTCCAGGCAAGGGGCACGGGGCCAGCAAGGCGCTTCCTCTGGACAAAGCCAGACCGAGAAGGCCAGCCAGCCCAGGCCCACAGGAACTGGCACTCTGCCCTCCTTGGTGTCTCCCAGAGGACACAGCCCAGCGTGGGGGTCGGCTTCTGTCCGGAGCAGAGCCGAGCGCCCCGGAGACAGAGCCGCAGCTGCCCTGGGTCCTCCTGTGGAGGCTGGTTCAGGGCGGCTCTGGGCCCAGCCCTGAAATCACGTGGGCCTGCAGAGGCGTCTACAGGCAACGACTCGTGAGGTGGAGTCAGGCAAACCTCATGACTCAATTCAAGGTCTGTGGGAATGACACAAACCCAGACAGAACACAAAAGGAAGGTGTCAAAAATCAAAGGCAAACTATTAGAAACTCAAAAAGTAACAAAATGTCAATGCATAGATTTCAATAATTGCCTTACGTACAAACGTCTGGAACTCCCCATTAAAGGTAGAGAGAGGCTGAATGGGTCCAAAAGCTCAGTCCAACCTTTTGTCATCTCTAGAAACTCATCTACTATGAAGACAAGAACAGGCTTAAGGTTGAAGGCTGGGGACAAGGCTACAAGCACTGGCTTAAAGAAAAAAAAAAAGCAGAGCCCGTTATACTTATATCCTGTAAAATAGATCTCCTGTTAAAAAATAAAAACACAGAGATGGAGATGGATATTATATAGTGAAGATGGATATAAAAAGAAGATACAAGACTTACAAATATACATGCACCAAATGATATAGCATCAAGATCTATAAAGCAATTACTACTAGAATTAAGAGAGAATTTGACAACACAATAGAGTATTTGACAAAACAGGTAACTTTCACAATCCACTTACAGCTATGAACAGGTTGATAGGACCTGCAGAGAAGAGTGAAGATGAACCACTGCCACAAAGGACATGCAGCACCAGAAAAGCTGAGGTAGCAGGACGCCACCCCCCCGGCCCCACCCCGTTCCCGGTGATGGTGGACCTGTGTCTCCAGGGCACAAGGACATGGTCCAGGACAGACCACGCGCTGGGACACAGGCCAGCTGTCAACAAGCTTATGGGGACTGAAATCATACGAAGCACTGTTTCTGATCGTAGGTTGCAAAAGTAGACCTCAACAACTAAATATCTGGAAAAAAAGTTAAACACATGCAGATTAAGTAACATGCTGCTCACTCACACTGGATCAAAGAGGAAATCAAAGCAGAGGCTTAAAAACACCTGGAAACTAGTGAAGATGAAGACACCTGCTATCAGAAGTTATGGGGCTTGGCAAGAGCAGTTAAGAGGGAAGTCAGTGGCAACACAGACCTACACTAATAAATAAGAAAAATACCAAATAAACAGTTTAACAAAACCTAAGGAACTTGGAAAAGAAGAACAAACAAAACCAAAAGTTAATGGAGAAAGGAAATAATAAAAGACAGAGCAGAAATCAATAGAATGGGCATCCAAAAACTATACAAAAGATCAATGAAACTAAGATCAATGAAACTAAGATCAATGAAGATCAATACTGATTCTTCAAGAAGGTGAATCAAATAAAGAAACCTCTATCTAGGTTAATAGAGCAGGAAACTTTAATAAACAGTATTAAGAATGAAAGAGGAGAAATTACTGTTGTACCAGAGAAATACTAGGAACGATCATGTGCTATCAGAATCAATAAACTTGAAGAAATGGATACAGTTTCACATGTGCCAACACTGAGGAGGTAGAAATAGAAACTATAACCAGATTATTGAACACGGTGATTATTGAAATCGAAACACTAATCAAAAGTCTCTGAACAGGGCCTCCCTGGTGGCACAGCGGTTGAGTCTTGCACTGTGGAGCTGTGGGCAGCATGCCATGCCAGTTTGACGCCCAGCCGGGGAGAATCCCACATGGTACAGCAGACCTCTCCTGCCTCGCCCGCTGCTCCCCTCAGCAGTGTATTTCTGATCTGCCTATTCTGCTCCCCACTCTGTCTCTGGTGAACCCTCTCACCGCCCCAAGCCTCTGGCCTGTACCCCAGCTTGTATGTATAAATAAATCTTAAAAAAAAAAATCTCCAAACAAAACCTCAGGACTAGGTGACGTTACAAGTGAATTCTGTCAGACTTCCAAGGAAGAATTTATGTCCATTTTGCTCAAGACATTCCAAAAAATCCAAGATGAAGGAATACTTCCTGATGTATTTTACGATACCGACTTTACTCTGACACCAAAATCAGATGACGATATCAAACAGGAGAAGAGAAGGAGAGGTCAGAACCTCTGATGACATACATATGAAAACTCTCAATGAGAGCCAAGCAAATCCAATGCAACACCACATTCAAGGATCACACACCGTGACCGGGGGGTTTATTCCAGGGATAGTCTAATAAATATACATCACTGTAATACATTACATCAGCAAGACACAGTACAGAAACACGTGACAACATCAGTGGGAGCAAAGGAAGCACTTAGCAAGCACAGCGCGTCTCTGGAAGGAGCTCTTAACGAGATGGGTCCAGAAGGAACCTGCCTCAGCACGATAAAGGCCATTCATCACACACCGACAGCTAACGTGATACTTAACGGTGAAAAACTGAGAGTTTTCCCTTTAGGAACGAGACAAGGACACCCACCGTCAACACTTCCACTTAATTTAGTCCAAGAGGCTTTCTCCAGAGCAATCAGACAGCAGGAAGTAAAAAGAATTCAGATCGGAAAAGAAGAGGTGAAATGATCATTCTTTGTAGGTGCTGATTTTATGTACAAAACCCCTAAATGTTTCACCATAAAGCTACTAGGAACAACCAAGATATGCAGTAAAATGGCAGGCTGCAAAATTCGCAAATGACAATCTGCTGCATTTTTATATACAAATAATAGGCAAGATGAAAAAGAAATTAAGAAAACAAGTGCATTTATAATTGCATGGAATTAACTTAGCCAAGACAGTGAAGGATTTATAGATTAAAAACTACGAGACATTTTTAGAATATATAAAACAAAACATAAAACTATGGAAAGATAGTCTATGTTCTTGGATGGTGAGATAAAATGAAAAATACTAAAATGTATATGGAAACAAAAAAGACTCCAAATAATTAAAGCAATTCTGAGACAAAAGAAAAATGGAAGTGTCATGTAACCTGATTTTAAACTATACTGTAAAGCAGCAGTGATTCAAACAATATGACATTGGACTAAATATAGAATATAGACACATGGATTGACAGAACAGGGCCAAAAGTGCAGAAATAAATCCATTTACGACAGAGGAACCGAGACCACACAGAGAACAAGGGAGAGTCTCTAACAGGTGGTGCTGGGAGGACGACTCGGCTCACTCTCAGGTTCATGCACAAAAATACATCTGTGCAGACTGAAGGCTGAGAAGCAGGACCCGTGACAAAGAAACACAGGACGTGGGGACTCTGGGGACTCAAACTCTATGACAAGGGGAATAAAAATAAGCCGTCAGAATGACCTCAAAATGAACAACTTCTCTGCCCACAGGGACACTGGACACAGCTGCCGGGCTCCCCTGGGGCTTCTTTTTTTTTTTTAAAGAGTTATTTATTTATGCATACAAGCTGGAGTACAGAACAAAGGTGTGGGGCGGCGAGAGGATTCACCAGAGACAGAGTGGGGAGCAGCACAGGCAGATCGACGGAAATACATTGCTGAGGGGAGCAGCGGGCGAGGCAGGGGAGGTCTGCCGCACCATGTGGGATTCTCCCTGGCTGGGTGTCGAACTCGCATCGCTGCTGCTGACAGCTCCACAGCGCAGCGCTTAACCGCTGCGCCACCAGGGAGGCCCTCCCCTGGGTCTTCTGCAGGGAGCGCGCAGTGTAGGCTCCCCAGGCGAAGCCGGCACCCCTCCAGCCGGGGTAGAGGACCTGCGTCATGGGGGACACGGCTGCCGGGCTGGGCAGCGGTTCTGGATGGTAGGAAGTGAGTCTGGTTCCAAGCACTCAGCCTCCTCTGGGGAGAGGGCCAGCACCGTCTGGGCCAGCGACCTTCAGAGTAGCCACAAGCAGCTTCTTTGTGTGACTCGGGATTTTAATCAAACGATGGACAATAAATGTAGGGACATAAAGAACGAAGCGGAATTCCCAGGCGCGAGCTCCTGCTGCTGGGGGGAGCGTGCCCGCGGAGGGCAGCCGGGGCCTTGGGACCAGCCACGGGGGCCTGGGGCCACACCACACTCCCTGCTCCCGTAGCCCAGCCAGGGATGGTGCATGGCCCAAGGGAAGCTGGGGGGACCAAGCTGAACGGCGAGTGGGGACTTAGAGGGGACCGCAGTCTCGGGGAACGTTGGGGAGACTGACACATGTGTCTCCGGGGTTCCGCATGCGGCAGTGGCGAGAGGCGTTTCCGGTACCGAAGCCCAGATGTTCCCGGTGGGTGAAACATGCAAACCCAGATCCAAGAGATTCAGCAAGCCCAGGCCCGAGAAACATGAAGAAAGTGAAGACACTCGCTCAGGTATCAAGACACTGCAGACCACAGCCAGCGTGTAAATGTCAAAACCTTGGAAGAACTTAGCGAAGTAAATTCATCGACATGTTAAGAGGGTCAACGCATCACGACCACGTGACACCAGCGTGTGGATGCAATGTTGATTTAATATCAGAAATCCGATTATGTAATTTACTATATCAACAGGCTTATCATGGGTCGCACTAAAAGCATTTGCCAAATTTAATGTGCCCTTGTCAAACAAACAAAAAGCTAGCAGTCTTAGCAGGAAACGTGCTTGGTCTGAAAAGGCAGACACGGAGCCCTCTGTCTCTGTGGGGGTCAGAGCCGGGGCGTCCATCCATTCTCAGGGGCCTGCCCTGCGGGGCTTGGCCAGTGCACTATGGCAAGAGAAATAAAGACTCCAGAGTGGAGAGAAAGAAGTCGACCATCCTTCCATGCAGGGGATGGGGCTGTCCACGGAGAAAAACCCAAGGATCCTGCAAAGAACCCGAAGTGATGAGGAAGTTGAGTGAGTCGCTGGATTTAAGGCTGATAGACCAAAAATATTCTGCATTAAAAGCAAAACACAATCGAGACAAATGGAAATAAACGCCCGCAGCAGCACTCGGCTCTAAAGCTGCCTGCCTCACCTGGGACAGCGCGTCCGCGCGGAACTGCCTTCTGGAGATGGGGTGGGAGCGGCTGTCCGGCCTGAGTCCTGGGGGGTAGGAGGGGGGCGTCCTCACAGGTGGTGAGGTCGCGTCTCCCCACGCCGCTCCACAGCCCCCGTCCCACCACCGCCAGGAAGGACAGTCTGCTGTGGGTCTGCTAATCCCAAGCGGCCTGTTCAGCCACCACTTTGTCACCTGCAGTTCTGCGTTCCCGTACAAGGTCACAACTGCCTGGACAGTCAGTCGTAGCCAAACCTTACACGGCGCGCTTCAAATCAAGCAAGAGCAGAAAGCTGGATCACCCCAGGAAGGGCGTGTATCTTGAGGTGTGACGGGGAACACCTGGGGGGCTGACGACCGATGTATGACAAGGGACCCCAGAAGCTGACCAGCGGACGCCTTGTTGGTAAGACTGAAACCAGGGCCGGGGATCTAGGGCTTGATTTCAGGGACAATGCCCAGTCATCACGCAGAGACGGCCTGGAGGGCAGACCCCCTGACGCTTGGCGCAGAGCACATTCTCTAGCTGCCCCCCAGCTGATGCTGTATGATTATCCTGTCAGTTAAAAGGCCAGGAGCTTGCTCTCGAGCAGCAGCCTATAGCCTGTGGCCTGCTCCCCGCCTCCTGGGCACCAGCGTGGCATTGCCCGACGCAACAGTCTGACTTTAAAGGATGATATGACCGGACAGCACTGCGGGGGTCCAGGGCACCCCCTGGCCCGGGACTCACTGACATCTGTGAAGGTGACTCACTGAATGTCCAGAGGCGAGGGCCGGCCCTGGGCCGCAGGGAGACGTCTCCCACCACAAATGCCCCAGGAAGTGAAGAAATAAACGATGACCCCCGCTAAATTAGAAGTGTCCCATAAGCTCGTTACATGTTTGATGCAATCTCAGGAACAATCCCAGATGTTTTTCCTGTACACGTCATTGATACGCTTATTCTAGAACTTACCTCGATGTGCTGCGGAATCACCCGGATCAAAACGATCCCGAAAGAGCAGACTAGCAGCGGGCGCCTGCGAGCGCCGGGGAGGAGAGCCGCCGAGCGCCAAACGGCAAGCACCCGAGAAACGCGGCCAATGGACATTTTTACAAGCGGTCAGGACCACCACCGGGCAAAGCCGACACTGTCAGCAGCTGAAGCCGCAGACACCCCCAAAGGTGAGGCAGGCCCCTCTACCCGGCAGGACGAGCCCTTGGGGCTGCCGGCCCAGAGCCGTGGAGGCCCGGGCCGAGCTAGGGAACAGATTCCTCCTGCGGTATTCAGGGCTCCAACCTCAAGAAAAGAGAATCGAGACCCCAGCAAGACGAGAAGGCGCCGGCACTCCCCGAAACCGACGGGAAACGGCCCGCGCCCGGCTGCTCCCCGACACGCCAGGCCTCCGCGGCCGATCTGAGGCCACCGGCCCCGGGGACTGCGCAGACCAGGCGCTGTGAGCCGCCGGCTCCCGGCCATCGGCTTCAGGAAGCGCAGGCCGCGCCGCAGGGAATCCCTCACAGACCAGAGGGCCGAAGTCCCCCAGGCCCAAGACCCCACTGTCGGGGCGTCCAGGTGGACTGCAGCGCGGCGGAGCAGGCGCGGCTCCGCAAATCCCTCAGCCCGGGCCCTCGCGGGCCTTGACTCTGCCTGGGGCTCCCAGGAGCAGCACGAGCGCACCTGCCTCCGCCCGGGACTGTCCCGAGGGCCGCGGGTCAGCAGCCTCAGCCGGCGGAGGCGGCCCCAGGGGCGGCGGCAGAAGCCCGGGCAGGGGCAGGCCCCGACCAGCGCCAGGCGGCCTTGAACAAACAGCAACCGAGGAGCTCTCCCCGCGGCACGGAACCCGGCAGAGGACGCGGGATTCACCTGGGGCTCCGGGGGTGCTCGTGGGGGTGCTCCTGAGGGTGCTCCCGGTGCGGAGCCGGCGCTCTGGGCGGCCCCGCCGGGCGCGGGCTGGGTCCTGGGCTGGATGCCCGGGGCAGAGCCGAGGGCCGGGCCGTTGCTCCCAGCCTCTGAGGTCGGCACCCCACGGGGACCCCCGACTGTTCGCGGAGGAGTCCCTGGGAGCGCGCCCCGAGCTTCAGGCAGGGCCAGGCGGCACCAGGCCCGAGTCGCCGCCGCAGAGCGCCGGGCCAGGGTGCCGGGGCTGGGCCCGCGGCCGCGCTGTGGGCCGACGCGGGCAGAGGGGAGTCCCGGAGGCCCCGCCGGGTTTCTCAGGCTTTCACGCCCTTTCTGCGGACGCCCCTGGGGGCCCGCGGCGGGGCCGGGCGGAGCGGGCAGGCGGGGCCCTGAGTCTGCGCTTTCCCTCCTCTCCCGGGAACTCTCGCGTGTTCTCCGCGGCCCTTCCGGGCTGAGCCCCGCCCCAGAGCCCCGCCCCGGCCCCGGGGCGCCCACTCACAGCCCAGACCCTCCAGGTGTCCACCGTCAGCCCCGCCCCGCCCACGCCCCGGCGCCTCCTGCAGCCCCGGCAGCAGGTGATGGACACGGAGGCCCGCGCCTGACCCTCACTCCCCCACACGGGCCAGTGGAGCGGAAGAGGGGGCGATTCCGGGGGGGCCGGCTGCCCCAAAGCCAGCTGGGTACACTCCCAGCCCCTGCGCGGGCGGCAGGCAGTAGCGCTCAGGAGGGCCCGTCCCAGACAGTGACCCCTGGGCTGGATCTGCTGCGGGGGTGGCCCCGCCTGGGGCCCCGGAAGAGCCCCGCTGAAACAGTGGGTTCCCAACCCAGGGCCAGGCTCTCGGGGGCCCGCGGCAGCTGTGGGTCCCTGGGGACACAGGGGCTTGGACACCAGCAGTCGCAGGCCTGCCCCCGGCGCCCTCGCCGTCGTCCCAAGGGCGTCCTGAATTTGGGCCAGGCTGCCCGCAGAGCTCAGTCCTGGCTCTGCGCTCGGCCCCCGCCCCGCCCCAGACCCTGCCCCGCCGTTGGGGGGTGCTGTCTCCACCTCCCTCCTGCGGGAGCCCAGCCCTGCTCCCGTGCAGCAGGGTGTTGCGGGCCCTGGGCCGCGGAATCTGTCCGCTCCCTCGTGGTCAGGCTGTGTCTGTCGTGACAGCCCCTGGCAGGTGCCGGCCGGAAGGGCGTTTTAATATGGAAAGTAAAATGTCACCCCAAGTCTCATCCACCAAGAGCTTGTCCCCCCAGCGGGCAGAGGGCGGGGTGACGGGCGGGGGTGCGGGAGGAGCGGGGAAGCCATCCCAGCAGAATCCGCTAATTGGGTAATTTAATTTTAATTATATTTAACATGAAAAATAATTCGAAGTGAGACAGAGGGAATTGCTGATCTGCGGCCCGGCTCCTGACGGCCCTTGGAAGCTACGGAGCGAAGCTGGACCCAGGTTTTGGTTCGTGTGAGCGTGCAAGGTGCGAGCGTGGGCGTGCAAGCCTGGGCAAGTGAGTGTGTGAGGTGTGCGCGTGGGCGAGCGCGCGTGTCACTCACACTCATGCCCGCTGCAGTGGTGTCTCTCCTTCCGGTGCGACCTTCAGGCCAGGGCCCTCTCCCACTTTCCGAGGTGTGCCCGGCTGCTCCCCGCCATCCTACGCCCACCGGCCAGCAGCGCCGGTGCCCAGCACGCTCACATCTGGCTCTGCTCGTCCACAGCTGCTGCCCAGGCTTGGGTGGCCACCCCAGGGGTGACGGAGGCGACTTCCTGAGGGGCCCCTCTCCTCCCTGACCCGCCCACGTCCCGTCTGCCTCTGCCGTCTGCCCGTGCGCCCTGAGGCTTCTCTGTAAGGCCCCCCACTGTCCACCCAGGCCAGTGGGTCTCGTGCACACGCTGGTCACTGTCACCCCAGCTGCAGGTTGGGGAGGTGGCCCCGGCCGCCTGCCCGCCGGTCCCAGGCCATGGCCGGAGGTTCCAGGAAGAGGCCGCCTGGACCCTGCTCCCCTCCGGGTCTCCTTCCTCACCCAGCCTGTGCTGAGCGCACCCCCAGCCTCTCCCAGAAGCACCGCACGGGGCACCTCCATCACATCTGACCAGATCTTGGGGTGCTCATGGCCCCAAGGCGTGAGCCTTCCAGCGAGTGTCCTACGGCTCTGGCGTCCTCTGAGGGTCCAGGCACCGCGGCCAGGATGAGCCAGGCAGGGAGGGGCCGAGGCAGGGCCACCCGCCCGCCCCCCCGACAGCAAGGGCAGGCGCGGTCAATGCTGTTGAAAGAACATTAAGATGCATCGGCCGGTTCCTATTGATCCCGGGAGCAGGTGGGGGGGGGGCCCTGGGGGAGTCAATACTGGCTCTTTTCAAGCTGTCACTAGGGCCAGGCCACACTGGTCACGCTCAAGGTTAATCCAGTCAGCAAGGCCTGGCCGAGGGACCACGGGCCAGCGCGGATGCCTTGTCCTCAGCGCCAGAGCACAGAGCCGCTGCAGAGCCAGGCGGGCGGGCGGTGGGCTTAGCTCCCGGGGCTCCTCCGGACCCCTCCATGCGCCGCCCCGTCCGCTGCTCACCCCCAAACCCGGTCTCCTCCAGGGGCACCCTCTGTGCTGCGGCTTCTGAGCCCCCAGCCGAGCGCACAGGCCCCTGAGTGTGGCCGTCCGTGTCGTGCACGTTTTCTCGTGCCCTGGAGGGAGGTACAGCCATGCTGGCGCTGGTGACGCCGCGGCCTTGGGGTTATGGGGTCGTCAGGGCAAAACCCGGAGGTGGAACTTGTCGGTTACCTTACGCCCATTTAAAGCATTTTAGGGACTTGCTAACTTGTTCTCCTTAGAAGCAGGGGCAGGTCTGTGCCCCCAGACTGTGGGTGTGAGTGAGTGTGAGTCTGGCTGAACGTGGGTGTGTGAGTGTGAGTCTGGCTGAGCCTGGGTGTGAGTGTCCGTGTGAGCAGCTGTGTGATTGTGAGAGTGAGTGGCCATGTGAGAGTGGGCTGCAGGTGTGAGTGTGGTGTGAGAGTGAGTGTGAGGCCGCGTGTGCCCCAGGCAGCAGTGCTGGTCCGGGGGGCCTGGCCCAGGCCCCCCAGGGCAGAGCCGGAGGGAGTGGCCACTGCGCCTGGCCCGGCCCTCTCAGCCTTCCTGACTTCCGGGGCCTGGAGCCTGGCCCTGCGGGTGACGGTGCAAGGGCTTGAACCAGGGTGACCGGGACGCGGTGTCCTCCCCTGGGTGTCAGGCCCTGTGCCTGGCCTGCTTACCCAGGGGGCCATGCTGCCCCTGACCAGTGAGAGCCTGGGGGTCCCGGCTCAGGTCCTGAAGACAGGACGCGCAGCGCCAGCGCCTCCGACCCTGTGCGTCTGTGTGGAGAGGGGCATCGGGACGGCTGCCCTCCAGCCCCTCACCCCGGACCCGCCTGAGTCAGCTCCCGGGGCGCAACCTGGCTGCGCTCCCCTCAGCGTCCTCCCTCAGCATCCTCCTTTTCTAGGTCCAGGCCTACGCAGCCCGCTGACCAAGGTCCCCCCAGCTCCCTGCAGCGCCCCGGCCCGCCCAGCAGGGCGCAGCCCCGAAGCCCACCCCCTGGGTTCCCCCGAGTGAGGAGCCCGCACTGCAGGCGGCTGCAGAAGGCTCTCCGTGCCCTGCGCTGCGGCGGGCAGATACGGGGGAGAGGCAGCCGGCGGAAAGCTCTGGAAATGCAGCAGTGCGCCGTCTTCCCTGCCCCACTCAGCGCCCAGCGTGCTCCAGGGAGCCTGCGGGGTCTCCGGACCGGCCAGCGCCAAGCCGCCTGCAGGTCCCGGCAGGGGCAGTGCTCACAGCCCCGCAGCCCCGGCAGCGCCCGCCGCCTGCAACCCATTAATTACGCGCCCCAGCTGGGGAAAAGAGGCTAATAAAGAAAGGAAAGGGGCGCTGGAGGGAGGCGGAGCAGCCCAAATGGGGCTGGTGTGCGAGCCAGAGTCCCCAAGGGGACGCCCCTTGAGGTGGGCCTGCACCCTGAGCCTGCAGGCGCCCCGCCTCTTGGGACCTGTCCCAGCCCCGCCCAAGCTCCTTTAGCTTTTCTCCTAATACTTATTTTTATGCTGCTCTCAACTAAATTGAAGCGCAAGCGGAGCCATTAGTCTCTCCTACACTGCCTGAGTGAGCTCCCGCTGCAGGCGCCCCGGCAGAGTCGCCCCAGGGCGGGTCTATTAATCACGGCTTACATACAGCTGGTGCACGCCCTGGGGAGAACCGCCCCGCGCCCCGCGCCCCGCGCCCTGCGCGCATAGCCGCCTGCCCAGTGCGCATGCGCGAAGCATCCCGGCCGGAGCTCAGTGTTAGGCTGCCTGGGCCCCGGGGGGAACAGGGCCAGACAGGCCCCTTCCAGGAGCTGCATGGAGAGGGTGCTGGAGAGGCTGGGGAGCCCATGTGCAGAGGTCCCCCTGGAGGGGAACAGCCTGCCCCACCGCACTCCCGACCTTCAGGAGGTGCGCGGAGGGCAGGAGGGGAGTGCCGGGCTCTGCTGAGCTTTGCTGGGGGTGGACTCTGGTGAGGGCGGACTCTGGTGAGGGCCTAGGAATTTCTGTCAGCGCCCCTGTGGGTCTTGGAGGCAGCCCCATAAACGGGCACAGCTGGGGGCTTACAGACAGCTCCCGAAGCTTTTCCTCCCCTGGGGCCCTGGAGGCCAGAACCCAGAACCCACATGTCTGGGTGCTTCTGGGGCTCTAGGGGTGGGTCCTTCCACTCCCGGAGGCCCTGGGCTGCGGCCGTGGCCCTCCGTCTCGCTTTCGACGCTTGTCACTGGATTTAGGGCCACCCAGGGAGGCGAGGTGACCGCCTCTGAGGGCCTCACCTGGTTTGCAAGAGGCTTTTTCCAAGAAAGGTGCAGTCACAGAGAACTTACCTTTTTTGGGGCTCTTTCCACCCAACTACATGCTCCATGACCCTAAGTGGAGACATGGGGGGGGGGCTCTCACAGTGAAGCTGGACCGGTGCCGGCGGGACAAGGCTGGAAGCCGGGGTGGTCCATAGGCGCCAGGTGTGCTGTGCACCCCAAGAGCTGGCAGGGTGGCCGCTAAGAGAGCAGGGTCAGAGCCCCGCCCGGCGCCTGGAGAGTCAGTCACTCCCTGGACCCAGCCAGCCCCAGTTCGCTGAAACAGGAGCAGGGAGGTATGCGAGCCTGAGGCCCGGCCTGGGCGATTGCCAGCCGCAGGGGGGCAGGGCCGGGCAAGGCGCCCACCCGGGCCCAGCATCCAGCTCAGCCCAGGTACCCCGGCATGCCCAGTGGCCCCAGGACCCTCGCTGCGGCCGGCCCTCTGCAGCTCCCCTCCCCTCGGCCCGAGTCTCCTCTTGCGGGTGGAGGGCCTGGGGGTCCCCACACGCTCCATCCCCCACCATCAGCCTGGAGACTGGGAGGCAACACTGAGCAACGTTCTGCTCGAAGCGCCGGCTGCTGCCCAGCAAGGGAGCCGGCTTGGGGGCTCGGCTGCTGTGTATCTGTCTCCCCATCCAGCTTCAGGAGGTGACCTCCAAATAGAGCTAATTCAATCTGCAGAATAACCCGCAATTGACTTTCCCGAAACCGGTATTAGATGAGATCTCTGTTCCGCTGCGCCCGCCTGTCATTAGCTGCTCCCGCCAAAGGCCCGGCGCGCAGCTGCTAAACCCCGAGTTGTCAGATTCCATAAACGCGCCCCTTCATTACGCGTTAGCGAGGCAGCCGTGGGCGGGGCTGCCGGCACCCCAGGCTCCTGCCTGGGCAGACGAGGCTGGGCGTGGGGGGCAGGGTCGCCTCCCTGCAGGGCCCCAAGAGAGCGGACAGGGGAGGGGCCGGCTCCCCAAAGACCACGGAGAACTGGCAGAACCGGGCCCTGAGTGGAAACTGCCTTCCCGTGCCACCGGGCGAGTGCTGCCCACCTTGGCCGCCCACCTCGGCCGCCCACCGCCACCTGCGGGCGGGCCGGAGCAGCCGG
Source organism: Scalopus aquaticus (assembly GCA_004024925.1). NCBI lineage: Eukaryota > Metazoa > Chordata > Mammalia > Eulipotyphla > Talpidae > Scalopus > Scalopus aquaticus. The sequence goes on from PVIJ01008210.1 coordinate 62,465, forward strand.
GGGCGATGTGGCCTGGACAGTCCTGCCAGCGCCTGTCAGGTGCCCCCCAGTTGTGCCCCAGGCGCCTGGCTGCCCTGTCCCTGAGCAGCTGCCACCCCTGACCCCTCTCTTCTCCTGCTGGCCTGTCCCTGCAGGCTCTGGGCCCAGTTGCCCACCGCGGTCCAAGGGCAGGAGGTGGCCACTGGGTGGGCTCTGCGCAGGGAAGGGCGCCGGGCAGGGCGAGGCCAGGCCAGCCTGTCACTCTAGAAAGAGGACTCAGGAAACTCCCCGGGAGATGTGACATCTGAGTGATCACGTGGACACCGAGGCCACCAGCGCTTGGCCATCAGGAAAGAAGGTAGTTCGAGGCCCGAGGGCGCCGGGGCAGCCTGGCCACCCGGGGTTGGGCCGAGACAGACGCCGCCGGTGTGGAGACGGCCGGGCGCCCACCCCAGTGCGTGGGAGCAGATTCACAGGCTGCGGAGGGGCGGCCCAAGCCGCGGCCGCTGGGTCACGCTGGTTGACTCCGGAGCGGCAGCAGCAGAGACCTGATGGGCGGGGCTGTCCGGTGCTGGGGCAGCGGGGACCCCGGCCTGCGCATCTGGGCGCTGGGGGACCCGCGTGCCGTGCCGGGTGGGCGCAGAAAACTCCAGGGCCGCCGTGGGCAATCAGCCCCGGGAGGAGGGGCTGGAGCCGCAGACACCCTGCGAGTGCACGAGACTGACCCGCGTCTCCGCTGCTTCCGCCTGGGACTGCTGGACCCAGGCGGAGGGTGAAGTCCGGGCTGCCCACACGCGAGTGCGAGGGAAGAACTCGGGGCCCAGCGGAGGGCCCCAGTGCCAGGGATGGACGGGTGGGGGTCGGTCTCCAACCTCCAATCCTGGCAGGAGGGGGCGTGAGAGAGGAAGCCGGGGAGGGGCACGCATGACCGTGGCGGGCACTTTCCAGCACAGGCAGCAGGAAGGCGGGCAGGGCTGCGAGGGCCCGGAGGGGCGCCGGGAGCGGGGGCGGCACACACGGCTGACCGGCATGGTCTGGTGAGGGAGAACACCGATGCTGCAGAAGGGGACAGCGCGCAGGGGAGAGTGGGGGGACTCCGCGTCCAGCAGCCGCATCGACAGCTCCAACACACCTTTTGAAGCAGATAGGACCGGTTGAGGAGGGCGCCTGTGATCTGGACGCCAGGTCAGACAGAAGAAAAAAGGATGAAGACGCGGAGTTGTGTGTATGAACCCTAAAGTGCGCGGAAGGAGCATTTGCAGCGAGAAGGGGACTGAAGCCGGCGGAACCAGCAACCAGCAGCGGCAGGAGTGGGGCTACAGGAAGCACGCTGGGCACTAGAGGCCGCCGCTCCAGCTTCACAGGTACATGTGCAGAACAGGCTGAAGAATTAGCCGCTTTCCTCAGATCTTGCAAAGAATGGAGGTCACGGGGCAGACGTGATGTGTCCGACATGATGTGTCCACAGAGAATCCCAAGTCCCAGAGCTCAGCCTGCGAGCTGCTGTCACTGCTGGGGTGCAGGGTGGACACATCTGAGAGCAAAATCTCCAGGAGGTCCCACTCTTCGGAGGGTACCCCCGTACTTTCAGCTTAACCTCTCCGAACTCCACCAGGCCTTCCTAGTGAACGACAGAGAGTAACCCCTTCAGCAGGAGGAGGGGTCAGCCATGGACACTCACTGGCCTTGGCCACGGCGCCAGCAAGCCACTCTGCCACAGCTGTGCTCCTCGGAGCCTGCGGGGGAGGGGGCGCCCAGTCCCGCTTGCGCTGAACTCGGCTCCCAGCGAGACCCAGGGCTGAGCGCGCCCCTCCCGTTCCTCTGCCCCAAGCCGGAGACCCGACCGCAGTTCCTTCACACAGGCGCCCTACACACACCTCACCAAGGAAACAGCCTGGCTAGAGGATGGAACAAGTGCCAGAGACCAGGCATGGGCCGCTGGGCTCGCCTGTAACCCGGTGCTC
>PVIJ01008210.1:64507-76305 GCA_004024925.1 Scalopus aquaticus
AAAAAAAAAAAAAAAAAAAAAAAAAAAAAAAAAAAAAAAAAAAAAAAAAAAAAAAAAAAAAAAAAAAAAAAAAAAAAAAAAAAAAAAAAAAAAAAAAAAAAAAAAAAAAAAAAAAAAAAAAAAAAAGGAAAAATAGCTAAAATACTAAAAAAGGAGAAAAATCATCTGAGTGCTCAATGAAAATCAGAAAAGGCAAAACACGTGGAAAAGAAAAAACTGAACAAACAAGTGAAAAGAATAACAGACACGGCAGGGGCTTCTCACTTCACGTTTTGATGATCTGAATGTACCACAGAAGAGCTACAAGATCCACAGAGCGGATCAAAAAACCATACCCAACAATATACTAGCAACAAGAAGCCCACTTTAAATATAGAGACCCACTTACATTAACAGTAACAGAATGAAAAAAGATAAATAATATTTACAGTGACCAAAAGGTGGGAGCAACTGTGTTGACTCAGGCAAGCAGGTTGTCTGGGATAAAGAGGGCACTACACACGACAAAGGGCGATAAAGGAACAGCAGTCTCCAACACCACGAGCCTGTAACAGAACACAGAATGCCCCAAGCCCAAACCACTAGGACTCAAGAAGAACACGGGGAATCCACTATATCCGTTAGTCACGCTGTCCTCTAGCGCACGCAGGACATTCCCAAGACAGAGCATATTCTCAAACACAAGACCCACCTCAGCTTATTAAAAAATGACAGAAACCATGCAATGTTTGCTTCAGACCCCATGGAATTAAGCTAGAGATCACTTACAGAAATCTGGAAAATCCCAAAGCATTTGGCAATTACATAATCCTTTCTAAATAATGCATGGGTAAAAGAAGAAATTTCAAGGAAAAGTTTAAAAATATTTTCACTAAATGAAAATGAAAATACAACTTATCACAATGCGGGGGACTCTCTGAGAGTGGTTCAGAGGGCTGTTTATAGTTTGTATGCTTAGATTTTGAAAACATGAAAGATCTAAAATCAATCACCTAAGTTTCCACCTAAGAAAACTAGAAAAATAAGAGAAAATTAAATCTATAGTAAAAGAAAAAAGAAACTATGAGAATTCGGGTATAAATCAATGAAATGGAAAACAGGAAATTATAGAGAAAGTCAATGAAATCAAAAGCAGTTTATTCCAAAATATTAATAAACTTGATAAACTTCTTTCCAGGTTTATTAAGAAAAAAAGAGAGGACAGAAATCGCTAACACCAAAAAATAAATGAGGTACAAGGACACACCCCACTGGACATTAAAAGGTCAATAAAGGAATATTATGAACAACTCATAACTGAGATGAAATCTGAGAATCTAGAGGAAACGAACCAATCCCTTAAGAGTCACAATCTGTTAAAGCCCCCACAAGAAGCATTAGGCAATGCGAATAGGGCTATATCTATCACAGAGATTGAATTAATAATTAATAACAAAAAAATGCCAGCTCTAGATGGGCTCATGGATTAATTTTACCAAACTCTAAGCAATTACACCATTTTCCTTCCATTTCTTTCAGAGCACAGATACAGAGGAGGTAGCTCTTGCCACGAGGCCAGCTAGTATCAAAGCTAGAGGCAGGAAACTAGGAGACAATTATCTCTTATGAATATTGATGTGAAAGCCTCAATAAAGTAATGAAAAGTCAAACTGAACCACGGATAGAAGGAATTATATACCACAATCAAGCAGAATTGTCTCCTATATGCCAGGTTCCACATTGAAAACTCAAGTCATGTCATCCATCATATCAACGGACTAGAAAAGAGAAATCACATGATCATACCTATAGATGCAGAAAAAGAAGTTGAAAATTTTCAATACCATTCGTGAAAAAAAACAAAACCAAACCAACCCTCTCAGCAAACCAGTAATAGAGGAAAACTCTTCAACTTGATGATGAACATCACAAAACCCCCACAGTCAACATCACACTTCACAGACAGACTGAGGTCAGGGACAGTCAGGGAGGACGCCTTTCACCCCACTTTTCAGTGTCGTACCAGCTAGTGCCACCCTGAGGTGTGACATTTCATCGGTGTGTGCCAATCCTGTCATTGTTTTCCAGCTGTGCATGGGATGAGGAAAGATGTCGACCATGGACATGCTTAAGTGGGTTGCTCTAGTTTGGAATTATACACAGTTTCCACTAAACAGAGTAGAGTGGGGACCTTCTGAGTAATTGTGCCAACCCCCCACAGCACCGTTTTCATAGCATCTCTGTATTTTATGTAAGGGTCTCATAAAAGCATAAAGGTACTCCTTGAAAATTCCCATTAGCCAGCCATTCTTATTGACAACAAATTAGACTTTTGCTTCGGGGTGGGGGGCAGAGTAAAAATGTGGGTCATCAGAGCAAGTCTGAGACCAACCTGTTCAATTCCACACCAGCATGCAGCTGTGCACACAAGCTCAGGACACCTTCCCAACCAAACCCGGGGAAGAGACACGTAAGAAATCAGATATAGAGCTGAACATGACACCAAAGAAAGCTGCCAAAGCATGAGAAGTGGAAATAAGAAAGAAAGAAACAAAAGAACAATGTTAAACTATGAAAGCATGCCCCTCCGAATCCTCCAAATAACCAAATGCAATAAATACATTTCAATCATTACTTTAAATGTAAATGGTTTGAACCCACCAATGTAAAGGTACAGAGTGAATGAATGGGTCAGAAAACAAAATCCAGGGCCTCCCTGGTGGCACAAGGGGTTAAGTCTCAGCACTATGAAGGTATCGGCAGCCATTGTAGCATGAGTTTGATCCCTGGTCAGGAAGCTTCCCACTGGGCACAGCAGGCCTCTCCTGTCTCCTGCTACTCCCCTCAGCAGTGGATTCCAGTGGATCTGCCTGTTCTGCTCCCCACTCTGTCTCTGGAGCATCCTCTTCCCACCCCACACTATGGCCTGCACCCCACCTTGTATGCATAAATAAATAAATCTTAAAAAAAAAAAGAAAACAAAATCCATCTTCTTTCTGTCTACAGGAAACTCACCTTAGACCACCCTACAAGCAAAGGAGAGCCATGAACCAGCAGGCACAGTTCCACTTCCACCAGCTCAAATGGGGGACGACTAACCAAGGTAGCAAGGCACAGAAACAGATATTATGTCATGATTAAAGACTTTAACAACAAGACATCATAACACTTATTTATACCTATGTAGCAAACACACAGAGCCAATGATTAATAGACTGAAGAGTGACCTGACAGCGACACGATAATAGTAGGGGATTTTAACACGCTACTTGCCACAGAGGAAGCAACAGCTTGAGATGATGAGCTAACACAGGAGGGGCCCACGGGTGTCTGCAGACTTGTCCACCCAGAGTAGCGAAATTCACATTTTTCTCAATTGCATGTGGAACAGCCTCACTGGTAGAACATGTGTCGGGACACACACTAATGGCAGAGGGGACATACTGGATGGTGGTGGGTGAGTGTTTTTCTGTGTTTCTCTCTTTTTTTTCCTGTTTAAAATAGAAATTAAAAATAAAGCAATTAAACTCAATACATTCCACTGAAAAAACAAAATGCATTAACATGAAGCACGAGACAAGCTTAAAAAGGTCAAGGACAAGAATTCTTTTGATATAATGGATCACTAAGTGAATTGTTATTTGTTTCGCCTGGAACGCCACAAGGGAAGAACCACGCACTGTGTCGACATCAAACCATCCAATCTGCGTGTTTTGAAGTGACAGTCGGTGGAGCCAGAAGCCCCAGCGAGTTCTCGGTCCGTTGCTCACGGCCATGCTGTGCTCAGAGCCTGATCCTTTCTAAACAAACAGAAAAAGTGAAGTGCTTTAGATAAGAAAAAAAACAAAAAAACCGAAAACTACAACACAGGAAAAGGAAGCAAAAGGAAGACAGCCTGGGGAGCAAGAATGGCGGAAACTGTTCACAGGGAAGTGACAGTCGCGGTGGAAGCTCTGAATCGACAAGCCCCTGGACTGCACCGACTCCTGGTCACAGCGGGTGGCCAGCACTGGGCCAGGACCCAGCGCGGCAATGGCCACCCTGCTGCCCAACCAGCCCCCAGGAGCTCCACCGACGCTCGTGCTTCCGCGAGCACCCCTCCCCAAATGCTCACGGACACGTGGGAACAGACGTGCACAAGGCCCCGGAGAGGTCAGCGGCGGAACCCACCGAGGGCCTGAGAGCGGGCGGGCGGGGACTGCCTGACCAGGGCCACGCCCCCGCCGTCAGGAGGCCCGTCTGCCGCCCAGCCTGAGCCACAGGGCGGCGAAATCTCAGCAAAGATCCCGGAGAGCTGTTTCACGACAGCCAAAAACTGGTTCTGAAGTCGTCACGAAGACCCGCACCCCGCGAGAGCTGCGGGGTCACGTGGGGGCGGCGCGGCTCCGGACTGACCTGAGGCTGAAGCCACGACCCCAAGCCGGCTAGAGGACGCCGGCCGGGAACCGAAGCAGACCCCCGATGGCCGCGACCTGGGGAGCTGGGCCCCGCATGGCGAGCGGGCCTGGCCCTGCTGGGGGACGCAGTGGGCGGCCTCCGGGAAGCCCAGCACAGCACGTGGGCCTCTGCCCGGCCGTAGCGCCCCTGGCATTTACCTGAGGAGCTGGGGCTGCGCCCGATGCTCGAGCAGCCGAGTCCTCGGCGGCACAGGGGCGCCCCATGCCCTCCCGGGGACGAGATGGCGGGTGTCGCGGTGCATCCGGGAGGAGGAATCCACCGAGGGCCTAGCGCTTCCCCCAACACGGCCCACAGACCCCCGCGGAGTAGATGAAATTCGCACCTGGAGCCTCAAGGAGAGTGAAACGGGTTCTCTCTAAAAAGAAGGGAAGAGAGCTGGGGGCTCCGATGCCCGAGCGCAAGCAGGGAGGGTGGGTGCCCGCCCCCCCGCCCCGCCCCCGCCCCGGCCCCCGCCACGGGCAGCCTGCCCTGGGCACCCCGCCATGGCCCCTCCAGGAATAGAGGATGTAAGTGGGGCTCTGACCCCCGAACACGCCGAAGCTCTGCCTGCTGGGGGCACGGACAGGCCCAGGAGGAAGGGGCAGGCGAGAGGTGACCACGGGCAGCGAGGCCACCCGGACCCCGTCTCTACGAACGCACTGTGCGACGCTCACCCTGTTGTGAGGCGCTTAAGCGAGAATTGGGGTCACGACGAGGCACCCCGCGCACTCTGCTCTCCCAGAGCCGGTGGGAGGCGCCGCGAGCGGGAGTGCTGGCCCCGACGTGCCGCGGCTGCCAGACCCCTACAAGAGCGCGGAGTGGCCACCTTCACGGGGAGGGAAAGGAGATCACGCAAACAATCGGCTCCAAATAAAGGGCGGAGAGCAGGTGGGCACCCGCGCGGCGCTGCGATTAACCCGAATAAATCACTAATTATATCAAATGAAAAGGAATCAAACGCTTCACTGAGAGGCAATTGGTTTCCTAATCACCAAAAACGACACCCACGTGCGGAGTGTTTATAAGATGCTGGGGGGAGCGGGCAGCATGGGGGGATGCCGCACTGGGAAGAGACCCCCGGAGCCGCCAGCCCGGAGCCGCCAGCCGGGTCACCGGGGCCTCGCGTCCTGGTCCTGGGCCCCGCCCCAGGAGATCTGGCGCCGGCATCTCTGCCGTCTGCGGCCGCGGCGGGCAGCGTCCGTCTGGGCTCCCGGCGCCTGTGAGTGTGATCTGGCCAATTCTGGAAGTGGCCTCCGGGCCTCCTGGGGTGGGGAGGCCGGAGCAGCGGTCAGCAAAGTCAGAGCAGAGAGCTCGGAGGCCGGCCAGCGGCATCTATGCTGACCAGCACGGAGGGGCCTGGGCCGGGCGCCCACACTGCGGAGCGTTTCCCCTGTGAGGTCGGAGATAGAGCAGACCCCCACTGGGCCCAGGCTCCCCAGGCCCCCAGCGGGGCAGCGACGTGGAACCCTGGCCCGCCCCAGCCCCTCACTCCCTCCCTGGCCTGGGCCAGGCTCAGGTGGTGCGTGGGGCTCCCAGAGGCCACCCCAGCCAGGCAGCGGGGTGCTCACTCCCAGGGCCCTGGCAGGGGCGGGGTGGGGGGCCCCGCTGGCCTGCTGCCCCCCATGGCCTGGTCCCTGGCTTTACGTCCTGGGGTGCAGGGCAGGTCTCTGGAGCCCGGGATGGACCCTGCCACGAACCCAGAGCACATGGGGGGGCCTTTCCTGCAGTGACGCCCCGAAGCCCTCTCTCTAGCTGTGGGTGTGCACCGTGCCCCGGGGGTCACCCGCAGCCCCAGAGGGTCACCCGAGGGCCGGGACAGCGTGGTGTTCTCACTCCAGGGATGAGACGAGGAGTCTCAGGCTGGGCTGGGCTGGGGGCGTCTGGACAGCACCCTGGGTGGCCCATCCGAGGCATCCAGTGGGGGAGGTTGTGGGGGCAGCTCCACGCCTGCTGCTCTGCCTGTGAGTGAGGGGGGACCAGGCACTGGCGCCTCGAGGGCAGTCCTGAGACTGCTGCCCATGGTGATGGGGGCGGGGCCGGCCGGCGGCTGGTGAGAGTGATACGCATTGTACATACTCAACCAATCAGCCACCGTGCCCCGGTACCCCATCTGCGCCTCCTCCCTCTGCCTTGTCTTGAGCCTCCTTCAGGATATTTCTCAAACATCACCTCCTCCGAGAGGCCCTCCGGGACTACAGCCTCCAAGCAGCCTAAAGCCACCTCTGCTTTCCCTTTTCCTACCCCACAGGCCTTACTTGGCTCCCCTTCTGATCCCTGCTTATTGCCCTGGAGCCCGCCCGGTGCTGCCCATGTTTTGGAAAGGACACGTTGAGTCAGGGGCGGGGGGCTGGCTGTGGGGCTGGGGCCTGGCGCCCACCACATCAGCCCTGGGCGGCCGCACACACAGGCCTAATTGCTCCGTGAAATCCGGCTGCTCTCCCTGACACGCATTTTACGCACTCAACTAATCATTAACTGATAGTTTGCTGCATGGAGATAATATTTCTAATATGTAATGCAATTTACAGAGTATAGAAAGTGCTTACGGTACAAAGCTGTTATCAGAGGTCGCCGACCCATGTGGGAATTGATGAAGCAGCCGCAGCCAGCCCCCGGTTTATCTATGCAGAGGACGCATTTGTAAATCAAGGAGAAAGGGAAATCAATGGATTTGCATCTTTTCTCTCTCAAAAGCCCATTAGACGTATTTTATTTAATGCCAGGCTTATTTGTCGTCCATCACTTAGGGAGAGGCTGGGGTCAGGCCCTACCAATCATTTTAATCTCCTAAAAGCACATTTCTATGCTAATTTTTAATTACAATTAGTGCCAATGTCAGCTGTTAGCTTTGGTGACTGACTTAATGATCTGCCCCGTCACCCTCTGATGGGGTCACTGAGCCCGCTCGGGCTTCAAGGAAGGTAGTTTGGCCTCAAGCTGGGCTGGCCCCCGGCCTCTAGGCGGTGCCGGCAGAGACAGAGTCTGGTCAGGCCACGGCCCAGCCCACCTCGCCTCCTGCCCAGCTCCACCAGGAGCAGGCACCACCCAGAGCGGCCTTGGGCTCCTCCAGCCACAGCAGCCCTGTCCTGGCTCCCAGGTGGACCCACCCCCAGGACCCCACTTCGTCCTGGGCAGGTGGCCTGGCCAGCTGGTGCCCTCTGTCCTCACAAGGAAAAATCCAGACCTTAGAAGGGGCTGGGCCAGGCAGGGCACTGGGGGGCTCCAGCTCTTTGCGTGATGACCTCCTTGAACAACGCCCTCTGTGGGGGGCATTGCTCACACAGCAATGCTAGGAATGCCCCCCAGTCCCGTCACCCTGCAGGGATTTACCCAACAACAAGGAAACAGCCTGGAAGGGGTGTCTGCCCGAGGTCAGTGCAGCACGGCCACAATAATGCAGGGCCGGGAGCAGGCTGAGGCCCCGGCACAAGATGCAGGCTTGTGGGTGCCGTGGAATACTACTCAGCCAGGAAAAAGGCAGAGTCTGCCACTGGCAATGTTGTGGAGGGAATGTGTGGGGCTCCGGTGGCGATGCTCAGGAAGGTGAGGCGGAAGGAGACAGACAGACAGTGGGTGACCGCACAAACGAGATGGAGGAACAAAGGGGTGGACCAAACAAAAGCTCAGTCTAGAAGAACAAAGCCGTGGAGACCAGAGGGCAGGCGCGGCAGCTCCTGCCACACCCACATGTGACGAAGGACGGGACTGGACTCTGGCAGCAGGCTGCACAGGGCCCATGGATGCACAATGTCGTGACCCACTGCCCCGACTGAAAACACCTTCCAGGACGAGTCAGCCCTCGTGCTCATGGATAGCGGCTCCCGGGCCTAGGCCCCTCCCCAGGGTCTGGCTTGTCTGCAGTGGGGCGAGTGCCCCCTTAGGAAGAAGGGGGACGTGGCTGTGGGCACACATGGACCCCAGTAACAGCCTTCGGAAAGCTGCTTTGAAGGCCCCTCGTGGAGATGGCATGGCCTCGGGACCAGAGGGGGCAGGCGCTGGGGAGCTGGGCGAGGGGCTCACTCTGGGCCAGGGGCCTGGTCCCCAGCTGCTGTCCATCTTGCTGATGAGCTGGGCGGTGGGGGGCAGGATGAAATGGGGTGTGGCAGGGGCTGTGCACTCCCCAAAAGGCCCACGGGGTCGGCATTTGAAGCCTTCCAGGTCTGGGGTGCAGCTCGAAGCTGCACAGTAGAGGCCAGCAGCTGCCCGGGCTGCACCTGTGCCTGCCTGCGCCTGCCGGGCTGCCACTGTCCCTGGCATCGCCCATTGCTGGGCAGGCAGCTGAGGCGGCTCCAGCGGGGGGAGCGTGGGGTCCTGCTGGCCGTGGGCAACTCGCTGCCACTCTGCAAGGTGCAGAGGGCCGGTGGCCCTGACCCGCCCGCCCCTCCTCACAGGTGCCGGAAGCCGCCTCCAGGACCCTCGGAGTGGAGAGCTCCGGGCAGGCTGCCCTGGCCCTGCACCCCACAGGGCCTCACAGAGGAAGCCCACCGCTCCTCCGGTCAGGTCCCAGGCTCTGGGACTTCAGGGGATGCCATGTTCCCGGGCAGCCCCAGGCCCCGCCCAGGTGAGCATGAGCGTGGCCAGCCCAGAGGCCCGCGGGCCCCAGGAAGCTGAGCGTAACCCTGGGGCCGCGGGGCCCAGCAGAGGGGCAGGGGGCTGCGGGCTGCGCTTGGGGGAAGGAGGGGCCAGGAGAGGCGCCCCGCTGAGCGTGGCCTCTGGCTTGCGGCCAGGCCCCCCCGCGGAGCGCACTCTTCATAATGGAAGCTGACAGAATGCAAATGAGTTTCTAAAGGAAGCAGCAGAAGTGGCAATTTCTCTCATTTAATCTTCAGATGAGCTGTCTGTCTCCACACGCGCAGCCTCATTAGAATTCGAAGACTAATTTTGTCCATCAACACGACATTATTGGCGTGAGGGAGTTTGGGGTGTTCTCCTGGCCGCGGGCCCCCACACAGCTAGGGGAGCTGAGCCGCACTGGCGCCCTGTGGGGAGAGGCGGGCCCTCGGGGACCAGGGAGGCCGCACCGCCCCCTCCTCTCCCTCCGCCGCTCAGCCCTGGCCTCGCCGCCTGCCGAGCCAGCGCTGCTCCATCAGAGGCCCGTCCTGCCCATCTGCTCCACCCGGCCGGTCACCTGCTGAGTCTCCCGAGGCCGGCGCCCTGCCCCCTGCTCTGCCACCAGCCTGCGCTCCCGTCAACGTCCCCGGCGGGCCCCCCTTCTCTGCAGTTGCACCCCTTCCCGTCAAGGGGCGCCCGTCTCCCTGGTTCAGTCCGTGCACGGGCGGTAGGCCGCCCCACGGCCTGGCCAGTGTGGACCCTGCAGTGGACATGGCGGCGGTCAGCTGTGCGCTGCGGCCTCACGTTCTGCGGACGGCGCCCCGGGCGCGTGGGTCAGGCCGTGTGTCCGGTTTCACTTTGAATGGCCAGCCTCGGGGATGCCCAGCCCACCTGCTCGGGCGCAGGCCCCTCCCCCGGCGCCCCGCCCCCTTCCCCGCCCCCTCCCCCAGTGCCCCTCCATCTACCCCTCCCCCTGCCCCCTCCCCACCCTGTACTGGGGTGGGGCATTTTCCGAGCCTGCTGTTCTCCACCCTGAGCCCCTGGCAATGGAGTCCCTGCCCCACAGTGGTGCGCAGGACCAGGAAGGAGGGGCCGGCGGGTGGGGGCGCCGCAGAATCCTCGGGGCTGCGCTTGGGCCCTCAGGCCCGGCGGCATCATCCTCCCAGAAGCCCTGCGAGGGGGCTGGCCCGGCGCGGGGCGGGAGGGGTCTCTCGGTGCGCCCGGCCCAGTCTGGCGCCCCGCCTGGAGCCTTTCCGGCCACCCTGAATTCCCAGCGCTTGGTCTCGGGGCGGCTCCCCAGGGCCTGGCCAGTGTCCCGAGACAGGGTGCGGCCCGGGAAGATGGCCACGGGAGGAGAGAGCAGCTCGGGCGGGCAGTGCACGGGAGGGGCGAGCTTGAGTGGGCTCAGACACAGGTTTGGGAAGAGTAAGACGTTTCTGAAAGGAGCCGTCAGCCAGTGTGTCCAGGCAGGGCACCCCGTGATAAGCCAGCGGAGGAGAGTGGAGGAGGGCGCCCCGCAGCCCTGGGCAGAGAGCGCAGAGCGGCAGAACAGGGGGCCCGGGGTGCGGTGGGCGAACCCCGACCCGGGCAGGCAGGCGACCGGGCGGCCACTGTAGCGTCCGCCGCCGTGGGGTGACCACAGGCACCGCGCAGTGAAGGGGCCCCAGACGAGCAGGCGGTGGCGCTCACGGCCGTGTGGTGGAAGTGGGGGACCGCCCAGCCCCCAGGACCTGCGGCAACGCGCTGCCCCCAGGCTTCCCGGCTAAGCTTCCTCCAGCAGACAACGGAAAACCGGCGGGAGGTGTTTATGCAAACAAAACCCAAGCTGCTGACTCTTAGGAACGGGGGACCCTGGGTGCCCTGTCTCTGGGGAATCGCCAGGGGGCCCATCTTCGTCTACTGAGGCGTCTGGGGGGGAGGCTCGGGTTGGGGAGGGAGAGGGCAGGCGCGGGCAGGTGTGGGCCGGGCAGTGATAACACCGTGACCCGTCTTTAGGGGGCCATCTCGGGGGAGGGTCGGGGTCAGCCGCGGGCGTGACCTCATTAGAATGCTGGGGAGACCGGTGGCCCCAGCGGTGCCGCGGAAGCCTCTGTGGCGCCTGTGCTTAGGACTGGGGCAGAGACGTGTGAAAATGGACATGTGGAGCAGATACGTCCCCCCTCCCCCCAGGACACACCGGCAGCCCGGGGTGAAACGCCAGCGGCTGGCAGGGGCTGCCCACGCCCACGCCAGAGCGCGGGTCGCCCGGGAAGCTTGGGCAGTGGGGACCCCGCTGCTCACCAGGCCCGGGAGACCGAGGCACAGTGGAAGGCGGGACAGGAAAGCGCAAGAGCACAGGACTCAGGACGACATAGGAAAGCGAGATCTGGACCAAAAGCATCAGCGAGTGAGTTCCGACCAGCACCTGCTCCTCCCTTTCCTCGTTCTCACCCACGTAGACGAAAACCTCAGCATCCACGGCGGGACAGCCGCAGCGCTGCGCTGGGCGGTGTCCACTGCCGGAGTCGCCGGGTGTGTGGTCACAGGCGGTTTGTCAAAGGGTGCTGCAGCTGCCACCGCTGGGCGGCCGCGGCCACAGGAACAGTCCGTGGTGTGTGTACCTGGGGAATGGGATCTTTAGTGTTGTTGAAAGCTGGGGCTCGGTGTCCCCAGCGGAACTGAGTGGAGGCTGGAGGAGGATGGAGTCTGGAGGAGGTTGGAGGGTGGAGGAGGATGGAGGCTGCAGGAGGCTGGAGGAGGATGGAGGCTGCAGGAGGCTGGAGGAGGATGGAGGATGGAGGAGGGAGGAGGCTGGAGGAGGATGATGGAGGAGGATGGAGGATGGAGGAGGA
>PVIJ01008211.1:0-76092 GCA_004024925.1 Scalopus aquaticus
GCGGCGAGAGGGTTCACCAGAGACAGAGCGGGTAACAGAACAGGCAGATCAGAAATACACTGCTGAGGGGAGCAGCGGGCAAGGCAGGAGAGGTCTGCCGCGCCATGTGGGATTCTCCCCGGCCGGGCGTCGAACTCGCGTCGCCGCTGCCAACAGCTCCACAGTGCAGCACTTAACCGCTGCGCCACTGGGGAGACCCCAGAAGCTGAACTTTTTATTGAAATATTCGGTTATTTTCTTCAGTCATAGTTTAAAATTTACTTTATAATTTATCTTGGGAAATCTTTTTTTTTTTAATAAGGCAATTTCAGGAGCCTTTTTTTTTTAAGATTTATTTATTTATGCATACAAGCTGGGGTACAGGCCAGAGGTGTGAGGCGGTGAGAGGGTTCACCAGAGACAGAGTGGGGAGCAGAACAGGCAGATCAACGGAAACACACTGCTGAGGGGAGCAGTGGACGAGGCAGGAGAGGTCTGCTGAGCCATGTGGGAATCTCCCCGGCTGGGCGTGGAACTCACGTCACCATTGCCGACAGCTCCACAGTGCAGCGCTTAACCACTGCGCCACCAGGGAGGCCCTATCTTGGGAAATCTTAACACTGTTCCTATTTTACTCCTTTCTGTGTTGTGATTCATTAATTTCTGATTTTATCTCTGTTTCTGTTAAAGTCCTTTAGTTTATTTTGTTGTCTTTTTCTAAGTTTTTGGTTGGCTCCTTAGATTTATGTATGTTCATTTTTGTGGCTCAAGAATTCTTTGCATACTACTATAATTTTTCCTCATGTTTTGATAATAATTTTTATATATTATCAAATATTGGTATTTCATCTTTGAGTAAGCTAGTTAAAAATATTTCCAGTGGAGGACTTAATTGTCTTTGAATATATCATTCATTTGAAGTATTACTGAATTCTGAGCAGAGAACGTTGTCTTTGACTATTTCATTACGGGTGGTTTTACAAGTTGGTGTCCAAGAGAAACACATGGTAAGGTACAGACTGGCAGGTCGTGATCTTGAAGTTGCCACTTGGAGTGTTTGAAGGCAGCAACAATGGGCGAAAGAAGTTGGACTCTGATCCCAGGAATTATCGGTGTCCTGCGGTGGGTTGAGAGATTAAGGTCTTTATACCCCTTGGATGCATTTGCTTTTAGAGACAGTTACTGCCTCGGACCGGGCTGTTCTTTCCCGCCGAGGGCTGTTGGAGAGGCTGTGTGTCGGGGACACTTCAGCAAGAGGGGGGGAGTCCATCAGCCTCAAAGGTCAGTAAGAGGGAAACGTGGAGGTATTCTCGTTGTTTGTCCTTAGGGAAGGGTACGTGTTATGTGTGTTTCCCCAGTCACATACAGCCTCCCTGCAGTGCGAGGCAAGGACAGGTAAGAACAGCAATTAGCGGCTGGTGGTGGCAGTGGCCGAAATGTCCGGTTTTTGGGTCAGCAGTGGCAGAGGCCGTGCAGTGGTCCAGTGTCCATGGCACACAGCACGTGTGGCTCGAGCTGTCACACTGAGTGTTTAATGACTGTGTTTAATGGCTTTGATTGAATTCTGGTTTTGCTTAATTAAGAAGAATTGATTTATGATTCTTTTCAACTAGCATATTTGGTGTATAGAAAGGTCTTTCAATAGAGGGAATTGGGATCTGGTTGCTTCCTTTTCACTGTGGCTTCTCGCTTCCGTCCAGTGTTATGGATATTCCTGTGCACTGACTAGTCCTTTCACGCGCCAACATACTTTCCTGGTCTCTGTTTCATCAGAGAAGAGTAAAAACAGCAAGAGTAATTTGTAGAAGTTTTTCTCATCATAAACATATAAATACATATTTGTAGTAGGATGACTCTTAAAAATAACTTTATCATATTATTTTGACTTCTACCTGTTTATTATCAGATCCCATGGAAATGACTGAACTTTGTTCTTTTTTAACAAGTTTTGCATGGTTTGACTTAAAATATGGGACATATGACTTATGAGAAAATGTACTTTTCAGGGGTCTGGGACACTGTGGACACAGGAAGCAACCTGCAGATCAGACCTAAGTTCCAAGTCAGAAGTGACAGGGGCCTGTGCTTTCTGTCGCTAGTGTGGCTGTTTGTTACACAGGGAACTTACAATCTTCCAGAGTAGATAGCAACTCAGATTCCTATCTTCCGGGGCATTTTTTTATAGGCCAACATGAAGATTTATACAGATATATACACTGATGTAGATACAAATCCTGCTTTTTCTGCAGGGGCATAAGGACAGGTTATAAGAAATGGTTGCAGTATAGTCATAAAACATGAATTACTATAGTAGGGTGAGAAACAATCCATTCCTCATCCTCACCAGTCTCTGATATGAATGCTGTGTTGCTCTCAGATGAATTTATTCAGCACATTTACTCCTGTGTACCGTGTTCCTTCTTACCTGTATGTCTTCCTCCCATATTTTGACAGTCTCATCACTATCTTGTCTATATTGAAGAACAGATTAAGTGCTATCTTTCCCCTGACCTTTTACTTGACCTCTTAAGCCATTAAGAGTATTTTCTTTCTTTGACGTGACATAGTAGTTATGGTTTGAACCTTTCATTACATGGTAATTTTGTTCTCTAATGAATTTATGGATGACAATGACCTACTCCTATGCACTCTAGGAGGGCAGTCCTGGGGAAATGCTTTTTTTTTTTTCTATCCCAATGGCATACTCTTCTGTTATTCTGAGGCATATGTTGATTTCATATTTATGTTGTGATTTTCAGGCACTTTATAAATATTTGCCAATGTCATTAATATCTTAGGGAACTCAACTGGATAAGACCTATGATTATGCCACTTTTAGAATTTACAGAAAACTTAGGTATGACATTTCATTAGGCATTTAATAATAGCTTTGTGATTATAATGAGAGTGAAAATGTTCTCCTTAGGATTTGCCTCTTGTTGAACTGTCAGACACTGCAAGTCACTGGGATAAGATTTTCCTGTGGCACAGAACCTTCCTTAAAGCCCCCTTCAGCTCATTGTTCCTTAGACTGTAAATGAAGGGATTCAGTGTAGGGGCAACAATCATAAAAATCACAGACGCAACCGAGTCTTTGTCAGTGGAATGGTTGGATGTGGGGCTCATATAGATTCCTATGATCGCTCCGTAATAGAGAATGACTATGGCAAGGTGAGATCCACAGGTGGAGAAAGCCTTGAGTTTTCCTTGGTTAGAAGGGATTTTCATCACAGCAGAGACGATGAGGCTGTACGATGCCAGGATACACCCTGAAGGTACCATAAATATCAGCCCCACCACAACCAGAACCATGAGCTGGTTAAGACTGGTGTCAGAACAGGATAAAGGGAGGAGAGAGTTAATATCGCAGAAGAAATGGTGGATGACGTTGTCGGAGCAGAAGTGCAGACGGGCCATCAAAAGGGTGTGCAAGAGGGGGTTCAAAATGGCAATGACCCAAGGTGCAGCCACCAGAGAGGCACAGCAACGCTGGGTCATGATGGTGGAGTAATGCAAAGGGTGACAGATGGCTACGTAACGGTCATAGGCCATCACCGTGAGAAGGAAATTGTCCATGTTGGCAAACATCACACAGAAGTACACCTGAGCCAGGCAGCCAGAATAGGAGATGGACTGAGTCTGTGTTTGGATGTTGAGTAGCATCTTGGGAACTGTAGCTGAAGGAAGGCAGATGTCTATGAAGGACAGATTGGCAAGGAAGAAATACATGGGCGTATGAAGGCGATGGTCTGAGCCAATAGCCAGCAAGATGAGTAAGTTTCCGAACAGTCCTGCTAAGTACAGACACAGGAAAAGTGCAAAAAGAAGTGCCTGCTCTGGCCAAGATGAGAAGCCCAGGAGGAGAAATTCAGAGACACTGGTTTGGTTTTCTTTTTCCATGGCTTGTATATATCTGCATGAAAAGCCAGAGGATGAAATGATTTTGGCAAAAAAAATTTTCTTGGGTATTTTTTCTATATTCACCTAGGCTAGTCCTATTTATTAAGCAGTTGTCTTTTCATTTATCTGCCTATATTTCTATGACCTCTGTCTTCCCTCAGGAGGTAGAGATTTTCTTCCTGCTTCTGATGTTGATGCCAGCTCTTACACATTCTGTATTGTGTATAGCTGTTTGACTGCCCTGTGTATAGGAACACATCTATGAGTCCTACACACTAATTTACTCCATATCAAACACTGAAATTTAAGTGAATAAGTTTTCCCAAATGTTTGTCGTTTGCCATTATGAACCATCCTGCTTGGAAACCAGTCAGACATCTACCATTTAGGATTTGTAAAAAAAGATAAACTATCTTACTTATTAATTTAATCCTATCTTTTTAATACTCAAAAGACAAATACATTAGCATGCTTGAAAAGTGCAGAAAATTAAACCTCCAAAATATAGTTTACATGAAGAGCAACACAGGAAAATATTTACAAATATTTTAAAAAGTTATATAAAGCATTATAGTTATATAACAAGCATAGATAAGTCTAAAATGGAGAAAACAGAAAATTTATGTCTGAATGGGGGGCATATTTAAAAGGTCCCCATTTAATGATTTTGTAATATTTTAAGCATAACTACAAAAAAAGGTTTCATGTTTATTAAGGGAGCATAATTACTTTGGGTCCTGCATTTCTTGGAGTTGTAGGAAACACAAGGAATTAGAAGACAGAATTCCTGGTCCAAGAAATTTGAAATCAGATTTTGGAGGAAAAATACTAGCATGGAAAATAATTAAAAACACAAATACTCCCATACATAGCCAAGAGAGTTTCAGAATAATGGAGGCCCCTCTGAAAGAGAAAGCACCCTAGTGTGGGCTGTGGAATTAGCCAACATTGAAACTAGAACACACCACTTAATGACTGGGTGAGAAAATCACTTAATTTCTCTAAATCTTAGTTTTCTCATGCATAATAATACCTTAAAAGTTGTTGTGAAAGTGAAATGAGTTGATATGTGCCAAACTCTTAGCAAATAATGATTACATAATAAATGCAAGCTGTTGTTGACAAAATCATAAAGGGTTAAGGCGGATTTCTTTCCTAGTCACAAGTGACTGTTTTAAATCTTCTCAAATGTCCCTTCACATTTCTTTTGATATTTTCAGAGAAAACAGAAGCCACTATCAGATGAATGTGTCCAACTTCCTGCTACCAGTGCAGAAACTTATCTGCATCTCCATCATGCTTCCTTACTCCCTTCCCTCCCATTACAACAGAAAATAACAACCCTTTTCCAAGAAGATAAATGCCTCTGCATAGTATCCCAGCCCTTCCCAAGTCAAGAGCTTTACTAGAAGCAGAAGAATGACACATGTTAAAAGTTTCTTCTTGCTGAACTTCCCCATCTCTGTGTCTCATATTAGCCCAACAGAAATCTGTTTTCACCACTTGCCACTATTTCTATCTAGAGTCCACAGAGCCCTCTCCTGCTGGATGGCACTCTTCATTTCCTTCCCCCTCTCATTGAGGTTGTTCTTCGCCACTGTTCTGCCAGTGCCTGCTTTGACGCTTTGACGAAAGTGATTAAATGTCAGGCACTGATGCTGACATTTGCTAATGAGGTCTATGCTAATGCTCCCTGGGGTCTCTGGAGCCCAAGGTACGATCCTTTCTTCACTTCCCACGTAGGTGTAGAAAGCCTCTCTGCCTGTGCTGTAACTACTTCTAGTGTGTAGATCTTTCTGCTGAGGGAGAACTCTCTTGAGAAATGGGCCTAGTGGTTTCTCCACTGAAGTCTCTTCTCTTTCACTCAGGGATCTTGGAGAATGACCGGGTGAAGTGGGGTTAGTTCTTGGACAGAGGATATATGAAAATTTGGAATTTGGGCCATTGCCCCTTTATGCTATGTGGACTGAATAACCAAGAAACTCTGTCTGCAGAGAGGGAATGATAAAGCAGATCTCTAGGAAAAGGCAGATTCACAGTGTTCTCCTTTCAGCTCTGCCTCATTCTTTAATTGCTCTACTTGAAGGGATTCCCCTTACTCATCCACCTTTGTTCCTCTGTCCTTCTTGTCTTACCAAACTGGATTCTTCTAAAACTCAGTTCCAGAAGATACAGCACCTGCTTTTTGTTTGTTTGTTTAAAGCTTGGGTCAAGTTCATACCCATTAGCGAACTTCATGTCCATCGACATTTCAAGATTCATTTAACCAAGTCTTTCAACTGTAGATATGCTCCATCCCCTAGTTTTCTTTTCTCTTCACCCAAGACTATTAACTGCTATCTTAAACTATTTGTATAATTCTGTCAAAAGAACTTATCTGAATATAGAACCATTTACAGAGAATGTATAAAGGAAATATTCTAGGAAATAAATATCCTGGAGGGAGTGGAAAGAGCTTTTAGTAACCTATCGGAGACATACAGGGATGACAGGCGTGTGGAAGTACTTTGCATGCACAGTCATGATAATGATTGATCTCATCAGCACACGATGCTAGTGACAGTGGTGATGATAGTAAAGACATTGCCCTTCTCCCTGAATTTTCCATAATTCAAAATGTTTTCCCTCTTGGAAGTAGGATAGTTCAGTAAAAAGTATATGAAATCAGCTGAGTAAATTTTGTAACTGTGAAAGCCATAAATTTTACCCCAAAGTAGAAAAGAAATCAAGTGCTCAATGCTGTACCTAATGATTTCATAGTTTGTTAATCCTCATCATAACTACAAATCACTTATTCTCCCTACATAGACCCTGAATCTAGCAGAGCTAGGATCTGAATTAAAATGTTTTGATTTGAGATCTAGCCCACTTTTTAATAAGCTGCTATTGTATCTAGGACTTCACATGTTCATAGGGCGGACCCTCATTAATTAATCAATTCATTCCCCAAATAGTTACTAGGCAACATCTATGCCTGGTGACCGTGAGGAGAACCTGAACTTGTTTATCTAAACAAAGGCTTACTCTCCTTTTTCCTCAAACCTGCTCACTTCCCATTGCACTTACCAGATGCTCATATCGGGAACCTTCTGGGAAGAGACTTGAGCTTCCAAATCTCACGCCAGGGTAAAAGGAAAAATAAAATAGGGAGGATGTTGCTCTTTACTCCAGGATGTGCAGGGATGAGGTGTGAGTGATTCTTGGGAAAGTATATCTGGTAAGTAAGAACTGGAGTAACCACAGGTCTCCCCCACTTTGAAATTTACAGCTTCTTTGCAGCCCCTGGGAACCCAACCTTGGCAAGCTCCCTCAACTCCAGTAATTATTGCTTCATCCGCCTTGTGATTTCCCAATTGCAACCCTAGGGATAATGTATCTGACAGATAATTCTCCAGGAAATTCAAGGAATTAGAAGACCTAGAAGTTATTCATAGTCTTCCAGGAAGTGTTGTAGAACATCTCTCTCCCTCCCCCTTCCCAGAGGTCCTGAACACCAATAGCAAACATTACACCAGTAATAAATAACCTTTCCCAGCATATTGCCTTATTCACTTTAAAAAAAAAAATGTTGACCAATATTATTTTCCATGTAATGCTGCTTTTAGGGCATCCCATAGGGTCTGGTAGCTTGTCTCTCTGTTTTGATTAGTTTCTAGATATTTTTTTTTTACTCTTTGATTTCTTCATTAACCCAGGAGTTGTTCAGAAGCATTTTGTTCAGTCTCCCCATGTTTTGGTGTGTTCCAGAATTCTTTTTGTGTTAATTTCTAGCTTGATAGCATTGTAGTCTGTGAAGATGCTTAATGTCATTTCTATTTTCCTATATTTTCCAAGACATGTTTTATGTCCTAGAATATGATTTATTCTTGAGAATGTTCCATGTGCACTGGAGTAGAAAGTGTATTCATTTCTCTTGCAATGAAAACTCTATAAATGTCCAATAAATCCATCTGTTCTAACACTTCATGTAAGGCCTTTATTTCTTTCTGTTTTTGGTCTTGATGGTCTATCCCTTGCTGTCAGTAGTGTGTTGAGGTTTCCAAGAATGTTTGTATTTTTGTCAGCATTTTCTTGTAAATCTATTAATAGCTGCTTTATGTAACTAGGTGCTCCTATATGTGGAGCATAGATAAAGGACTGATCACAAAGATATATAAAGAACTCACACGAATCAACAAAAACAAAGGAAACAATCCAGTCAAAAAATGGACAGAAGAGGGCATCCCCGGTGGCGCAGCGGTTAAGCGCTGCGCTGTGGAACTGTCGGCAGCAGCGACGTGAGTTCAACGCCCGACGTCCGTCTGGCCGGGGAGAATCCCACATGGTGGGCAAACCTCTCCTGCCTCGTCCGCGCTCCCCTCAGCAGTGTATTTCTGATCTGCCTGTTCTGCTACCCGCTCTGTCTTTGGTGAACCCTCTCAGCGCCCCACACCTCTGGCCTGTACCCCAGCTTGTACGTATAAATAAAAATAAATAAAATTTTTTAAAAAATGGGCAGAAGAGCTAAAAAGACACTTCTCCAAAGAGGAAATGCAAATGGCCAAGGTATATGAAAAAATGTTCACCATCTCTTATAATCAGGGAAATGTAGATCAAAATCACAATGAGGTACGACCTTATACCAGTGAGAATGGCATATATTTAAAAAAGCTAGCAACCAAAAATATTGGTGAGGTTGTGGTGAAAATGAGCTCTCCTACACTGCTGGTGGGAATGCAAACCTGTCCAACCACTATGGAAAGTTGTGTGGAGGTTCCTCAGACTACTCAAAATGGAGCTACCATATGACGAAGCAATTCTAATCCCAGGGATCTACCCAAGTTGATTAATTAATTAACAAGTAGATTAATTCAAAAGGATACCTCTGCCCCTATGTTTATTGCCACACTATTTATATTATAGATGAGATATGGAAACAACCCAAATGCCCCCAAATAGATGACTGGATCAAGAAGAATGGTATATATGCACAATAGAATACTATTCAGCAATCAAAAAAGATGAACTCATGCCATTCACAGCAACATGGATGGAGCTAGAAGGGATTATGCTCGTTGAAATAAATCAGGAGGAAAAAGAAAAATATCTGATGGTTTCACTTATAGGACTAATATACGGGAACCAAGTAAGGAGTCAGTGAAAAAAATAATACCAATAAAAAACAAAACAAAACAAAATTAGCAGGCAACTATAAATCAGAGACATCTATAGGGGAGGAGGAGGAAGAGGCATCAAAACCAGGGCCGGAAGAGCATAAGGGACTGTGGTGATGTGCACGGGTGAATTGGTGGTGGAAATTCTATGGGGACTACACCTGAGAGGAGAAAGCAAACGCTGTACAGAAATGAACAATGATGTAAAATACATGTAAATAAATAAATTATGTTAAAAATATATAAGTAAAAAGAAAAAAATAGTTTTATCTTCTTGGTGAGTTGTTCCCTTGTTCATTATGTAGTGTCCATCTTTGTCCTTGATTAGCTTTTTTTATGTTGAAAGACTAGATTATCTGATATGAGAGCAGCAGTTCCTGATTTACGTTGGAGTTACTAGCATGTATGACCTTATTCAAACCTTTCTTTTCAGTTTGTTCTTGTGTTTGGTTTTAAAAGGGTCTCTTGTAAATAAAGTATTGATGGCTAAATTTTTGTCACCCATATTGTTTGCCTATGCCTTTGTTGGTGAATCCAGACCATTCACATTTAGTGGGATTACTGACATGGCCTATTTATTATCAGTCATTTTGTTTTTGATTTTTGATTGCTTTATTTTTCTGTTGTTCCTTTTCTCATATTTTCCTCTCTGTTCATTTTGGATGGCTTTTCTAAGTGTTTCTATCAATTTCTTTCTTCATCTGTGACTTTCTGTTCTGGGTTTTTGGTTAGTAGATACCCTGGGGGGTTTACTTAAATTCCTGTATTTTAGGTCCTTTATGAGCTGGTATCTGTTCTCTGACATTTAACTATACAAGTCCTGTGCAGTTCTTCTTCCCCCTTAGTATTTTGTTATTGTTGCATAGTATTCTTGCTCATGCTTCTAGTGTTGTATTATTACTGTCATTTGTATTTGAGTTTTCATTTTCTTGTAGAAGAACTCCTTACAGTATTTCTTGAAGGGCAGGGCTGGTGGTGGCAAACTCCATTAGCTTCTGTGAGTCTGGGAAAACTTTCATTTCACCTTCATACTTAATTAATAATTTTGCAGGGTAGAGAGTTCTTGTCTGGCAGTTCTTGTCTTTTAGGATTGTGACTATTTCTTTTCCCTCTCTTCTTGCTTGGAAAGGGTCTCGGCTAAAGTCTGGGGAAATCCTAAATTGGGAGCTTTTTATTATTTTCCCTTGCTTCCTGCAATTTTCTTTATCTTTGATTTTTGATACTTTGACAATGATCTATAGGTCTTTTTACATTTAAAAATTTGGGTGACTTATTCTTTAATATAGAATTTGTCTCCTATCCTGCAGCACTTTGTCAGCAACACCACCCCTGGGCTAACTAATGCTTGATCTAGCAATGTTACCTGAGATAAATGACCCATTTTTGTAGTAAAGGAAGTGAGAGAGGGCCTCCCTGGTGGCACAAGATGTTAAGTCTCAGCACTATGAAGCTATAGCAAGCCTCTGCAGCACCAGTTCAATCCCTGGCCAGGGAGCGTCCCACAGGGCGCAGCAGACCTTTCTTGTCTCGCCTGCTGCTCCCCTCAGCAGTTTATTTCAGTCAGCCTGCCTGCTCTGCTACCTACTT
Source organism: Scalopus aquaticus (assembly GCA_004024925.1). Classification (NCBI taxonomy): domain Eukaryota; kingdom Metazoa; phylum Chordata; class Mammalia; order Eulipotyphla; family Talpidae; genus Scalopus; species Scalopus aquaticus. Next base: position 10,620 of record PVIJ01008211.1, read on the forward strand.
CTGGTGAATCCTCTCACCGCCCTCCTCCAGCCCCCCACCTCTGGCCTGTACCCCAGCTTGTATGTATAAATAAATAAATCTTCAAAAAAAAAAAAAAAGAAAAGTTAAAAAAAAAAAGGAAGTGATACAATGGGTACATGGTCAGGATTCATTCATTGGCCCTGCGGTATATTCCATCCTCACCAAGCAGTCAGCCTAATGTAACAGTGGAATAGCCTCTTAAAGCTTCTTAAAGCTTCAGCTAATGTATCTGCTTACCCAGAAGTCTTGCTGTACTTCAGAATCTTGTATGTGCATTGGAAAAGGTGACTAATATATGATAGTGTCCCCACTGTGTGTGGAGATGCCACAGGGTGTGTATTGATTTGCATTTCTACATAATAAACCACTCTAAATTTGATTGGCTTAAAACACCAGCCACTTACTTATCTCACAATTATGTGAGCAATTTTGGGCTAGGCTCAGCTGGGTGGTTCTTCTGGTCTTGGCTGAACTCACTCAACTTCTTGCAGTTAGCTTCTGGGTCCACTTTGGGCTTACTGGTCTGGGAGAGCCATAACTGGTATGCCTGCTCTCTGCTTCGTGTGGTCTGTCATCCTTCAGTGGGATGGCCTGGGCTTGTTCATATGGTAGAAGATTTCCAAGAGTAAGTTAGAAAGAACAAACATGAAAAGGTCTTGAGGCTAGAGGTAAACCAGAGAATGCAAGAAGTTTCAGCAATAGGTCATTTCTGTGTTCTATTGACCAAAACAAGTCACAAGACCACCCACTTGTCAATCTGTGGGGAAACCCCGCCTCTTAACGGGAGGAGCTTCACAATGATACTGCAAAGCACATGTGTTCAGGGAGCGGGGTAAAATTGTGGCCGTTTTTTGCAATCAACCAAGGTTGGAAATAGAAATCTCTTTTATAATCTGAATGATGTGTAACCTTAGGTCTGCCAGGTTGGATTCTAAGGCAGAAAGGTCCATACAGTAAGGGCTTCCCTGAAGGAAGCTGTGACTAGCATCCGGCCCCTCTGGGCTGCTATACCAGATACCCGGAAGAAAGGTGTTACTATCCTAGGGGAGCCTGGATTATCAGGTCGCTCTAGGGCTGTTGTTAAACATAAGATCGGAAAGGAGTTTATCTGGAACCCAGGGTGTGAGTGTGGAATTAGAGACCATGACCCTGATGCCTGAACTTCTGTGCCAGAAAAAGTTGAATGAAGAGTTGACACGGTGTGTATACGACTTCACGTTTCCCCCGACTACAGTGGTTAGAGTGGCAGCTTTCTGCTTTTGTAAGCTGCGCCTTTGACTTGAGAGCGAAGTGTCTCTCTCTCTCTCTTTTAAAGATTTGTTTATTTATGCATACAAAGCTGGGGTGTAGGCCAGAGGTGTGTGTGTGGGGAGGGATGACTGAGAGGATTCACCAGAGAGAGTGGGGGAGGAGAACAGGCAGATTGATTGAAACACACTGCTGAGGGGAGCAGTGGGCAAGGCAGGAGAGGTCGGCTGGGCCAGACTTCTGGCCAGGGATCGAACTCGTGCTGCAGTGGCTGCCAATAGCCTCATAAGTGCCAATAGCCCAACCCCTTGTGCTACCAGGGAGGCCTGAGTGATGGTCTCTCTTGTTGCTATTCTGGTCTATGCCCACTGGCATTTCTAGGATGCTGCTTCCCTAGTACTCAGCCCTGTCATAGAGCTGGGAAAAAGACAACTCACGGAATTGGCCAAACGTTGTTTCTTGTGTTCTGAGATCTCTGGGTTTAACTAGGAGAGAGAAAACGGAGAAATTGGCTTTATTAAGATTTTTTTCTAAGAATGTTTTTGCAGGAGATAAAAATTATAAATAAAACTGGGATTTATGGATGTATAGGACAGAGGTTGCTACAGAATGGGATTTAATTAGTTTTGTGATTTCTTATAAGTTGGATATGAATTAAATTAAGTAAAACATTTATTTACATATTCAGATCTAAACCTAAGTAGTTGAATGCATTATTTATATGTAAAAAATTTTTTTGAAAGCATGAGAAAAATATTCAGTTTTTTTGTGAAACAGCTAAATCATTCAGAGATGAGAGCTAAGGGAAGCAGGAGGTATATCTGTTCTCTATCAAATGTAGGAAGCCATAGAAGAGACAGCATAGTAATCTTCAGGTATTCTCCTTGATACTCTCTTTCCCCAAGGATTCTGACCTTGGACATGTCACTGTGACACCAGCTAATTAGTAGTATAGGAGATACATCCCCAGAGACTTCTTCCAGGTTAGCAGGTTTGGGTCTCTGTGTAGCCCAGTCAACGCTCCTGTTTCCCAGAAGAAGCTTTTTGTCACCCAGCCAGGTCATTGTATCCAGGAAATTATTCTTTGCTGAAATTGCCTTCCTTCGCCTCCCCAGCACCCAGAGACAGCCAGCAGGTCTCCCATCCCCTGTGAAGATATGTGAGGTGAAGGTGAGGAGGCATCCTCAGGCTTAAGAAATAGTTCTGCACAGTTGGTGCTGGTGTCGTCAGCCTTCCCAATCCCTCCACACTACTTGCTCTGTGATGCTGCGTGTTCAATGTGCAAATCCCAGTACTTTATTAAAGACCGTAAGTTGGAAATGAGGCAGGGAAAGAGCTTATGACCCATATAAGGTGCGTAAAGGTGAGTGGAGGGGCCTTGTTCTCAGCGTTGCTTTAGGATTTGGCAAATTAGTTTATTTTCAGTAGAAATTATTCTAAAACAAAATCCCAAATTTTTTATAGATATGTCATTGCTAAAAGAAACAGACTATAGAAATTCACCAGATATTATAGGTTTGGACTTTATAGATTATTTTAGACCAGTAGTTATTCCTAGAGATAAAATTTTATTTTAGTCCATTCGCTTTATCTCATTATGTACATTTGGGAGATAAATTAAAGATAGCCTATTTAGGTCTAAAAAGTATGCTTGTGAAATAATAGAATACGAGTGTATGTGTTCATGTTAAAAGTCAAAGTGTTAGACTAAATATAATGATAATTAGTGAATTAGGCAAATGATAATGTTTTGATGGGATCGCACTGCCGTGCTGTGGAATGCACATTGCTCTCATCCCTCGGTTCTTGCCCGGCTCCTGACCAGACTGCTCAGTGTGGGTGCTCTGGATCCCACTCAGGTCTTCTTTACTCCCCGATTCGCGCCCCCCCCCCCACTGTTACGAGTATTGGGTGCTAGGTGCAAAGCCATATCCTTCTCTGGAGATTCCCCTCGGTGGGGAGGGCACCTCCAGGCCAGATGTCTGACGCTGCTGGGGCAGCCACAGCCAGGGAGGCTGCCGGGATGGGCAAGGCGTCTCTGCCTTAGCTGGGCTGACTCTGCTGCAGGCCGCGCTCCTCAGCCCAGCTGTCTGCACCGTGGGGACGGGCCTCAGGAAGCCACTTAGGTTGACGTGAATTAAAATTGAAATTTAAAATTGAGCTGTGTAACTGCCACCCTGTAAATGCTCAGGCAGCCACGTGTGAATAGTGGCTATTGGGTGAGTAGTGAAGACAGACTCTGCCCTCACTGGTGGTTCTGTGGGGCAGTCCTGCCTCGGGTTCTGATGGGGTCAGTCACGCCGTGTTTCGGCTGGGGCACGTCCGGGCTTAGTGTCTGTCTTCCTCCTTTGCTTCTATAACTACCTTATCCCGAGAGCGTTCTCTGAGTAAGCAACATGCATTGAAATTCCTTTTTCATTTTCTTCTTCCATCGTAATAATAATTTCGTTTGATCATATTCAAATGGTTATGAATTCAAGTAATTTTAAAATCTGAATCAGGATTGGGTCATTTGTTCCTTTTCTCCTTTCCTGCTCCACAATCATTCCTTCTTAAGCCGTTAGCACCACCGCAGAGAGCAAATCACTGGCCTTGTTCTTTAGACCTGTCATTTCCATTACAGTGATAGCTCTCTTTGCCCCTCATTCATACAACTTCATTGTCAGTGGCAGCCTGAAATAAGTGAATTCAAGTCAGATCTAGGAGAGAGAAGCAGTATTAAATCACTAGCTATTCAGTTACAGTGCTGAGGTTTCAGTAGTTTTTCCAGCATTTTTTCCTATTCATTTAGGAACCAAATAGGGCAGTTTACATGTTCAATGTACCAGAAAATTTTGTATATTTTGCAATACCTTAAATTCAGACATTAAGATTGTTTTTGTTGCACGCTAGATGCTTATCTTGCACACTAAACTCCAGTTTCATTGATAGTTATTCTTCCAATAAAATTTAGTTGTATTATTTGTCAGTATAGTACAGTGTAAAATATAAATTATCACCTCTGCCACCTGATGTGTCAGTAGTAAGCATTTGCCTTTGATGAAAATTCTTTCATTTGACCCCAGTTCTCTTGATTATTAGTGTCAAATTATGTTCCTGCGAGATGTCATTTTCCATTATATTCTTTTTTGATAAGTGTAACATGATTGCCCTCTTATTTCTTGTACAGTTTCTTTATTTTATCTCTATTTTTCTACATTTTTTCCAAGTATTTATTCTTTTTATATCCAAAGTAATAAATGTATGTGTAATTTTTATAACACTGCTTTTCAGTATGTCGTATCCTACTGGTGACTAAGAACACTGTTCTTGATCCTGTACTGAGGATGAATGTGTCAAATATTTCTAATAATTTTATATAACATGAATTAGTCTTTCTTACTGCACTCAGTCAGTTGATGCTTATTTTATTTATTTTTTGCTTGGGGTGTAGGCGAGAGGTGCAGAGGCCAAGAGGGTTCACCCAAGACAGAGTCGGGAGTAGAACAGGTGAATTTACCGAAATACACTGCTGAGGGGAGCAGTGGGGGAGACAGGACAGGTCTGCTGCACCATATGTGGGTGAGCTCCCTGGCCGGGGGCGTCGAATTCAGCCCGTAGAAGTGATAGTGGTGAGACTTAACCCCTAGGCTACCAGGAAGGACCCTGATGCTTATGTAGGCATAGATGATGATTCAGGTCAAATTATACAATATTTTAAATGTGGTAAGAACAATATGAAAAGAAATTTCTCATATAACTTTAGCCAAAAATATACTCTGAAGATTTGCTCTCTGCGGTGGTGCTAACAGCTTAAGGAGGAATGATTGTGGAGCAGGAAAGGAGGAAAGGAACAAATGACCCAATCCTGATTCAGATTTTAGAATTACTGAATTCATAACCATTTGAATATGATCAAACTAATTTATTAATTTTCTGATGCTACTTAGCTTGGTGTATGACTATGTCTATGTAGTAATAACTGAACGAAATTGATAACCAGCTAACCTTAGAGCTAGTGATGGTCTTGTGTAATTAACTCTTCAAAATAGTTCCCAGAATGGTGTCTAGTAAAACAACTAATTTAGATGGAAATACTTGGATTTTATAATAATAAAATATCACTTCTTTGTGTATTTCCCTGTATTACTTTTATTTTTACATTATATCTCTTTAATCTGTATTGTTTAGACATGTATCTGTTGGAGTGCTGAGCAATACTGCCAAAACTGTGCATATACAGTGCTGTTAGTGATACTTTGAATATAATTTAGTCTTCTGTGAAGTGTATGCTAGGTCATAAATTTGTAATTTTGACTGAGTACAGAGAGTGTCTTGTACTATCTCTTACTGCATGTGAGATGGGCAAATCCAATTGTGTAGAATTATGAGGTGCATGTTTAAAGTTACCTCTCCCTCTGCATCGCTCTTACTTTTTCTGACTCTGCTTCATGTCCCCCCTTATTTCCATTATGCTACAGCAGGCAAATTCATATATGACTTTAAATCCTAGTAAAAAAATATGAAACAGATCTTTCATGCCTATGGTTGATATGAACACATTGTCCATTATTTAATTCTTGTTTTATTAAGTATCAATGACAATACTTTTCGTGAAAAGTAAGTCATTAATTCAAGTAGTTGCATATATAACCTTGAAGCTATAACTTTGACCATGATAGATTGTTCACCTGTTGTTCTTTTGAAGATATCTTAAAAATGGATAAATGCTCTATCTTGGCAGGAAATGTGCTGACAAAGAATGGAAGAGAAAAATGGAAGTTCTTTCACTGGGTTCATTCTCCTGGGTTTCTCTGACAGGCCTCAGCTGGAGTTAGTCCTCTTTGTGGTTCTTTTGATCTCCTATAGCTTCACTTTGCTGGGAAACACAACCATCATTGCACTGTCCCGCCTGGACCCCAATCTGCACACCCCCATGTACTTTTTCCTCTCCAACCTGAGCTTCCTGGACTTGTGTTACACCTCCAGTGTCGTCCCACAGTTCCTGGTGAACCTCAGTGGGGCAGACAAATCCATCTCGTATGCTGGGTGTGTGGCTCAGCTGTACATCTTTCTGGGGCTGGGCTGCACAGAATGCGTCCTCCTGGGCGTGATGGCCTTTGACCGCTACGTGGCTGTGTGCAGGCCCCTCCGCTACAGCGTGGTCATGCACCCCCGTCTCTGTGCCCTCACGGCTTCTGCTTCTTGGCTCTTTGGCTTCTCCAACTCATTGCTGCAGACAGTGCTCACCTTCCTTGTACCTCTTTGTGGGAGAAATAAACTAGACCACTTCCTCTGTGAGATCCCCGCATTGCTCAAGCTTGCCTGTGTTGACACCACTGTGAATGAGTCTGAGCTGTTCTTTGCCAGCTTCATCATTCTTTCCTTGCCTGTTTCATTAATCATATTCTCCTATGGTCAGATTATCAGGGCCGTATTAAAGATAAAATCAGCAGCTGGGCGAAAAAAGCATTTGGCACGTGCGGCTCCCACTTCCTGGTGGTGTCCCTGTTCTACGGCACGGCCATCTATGCCTATCTGCAGCCCACCAATAACTACTCTCAGGATCAGGGCAAATTCACCACTCTCTTTTATGGCGTCATCACGCCCATGATGAACCCCCTCATATACACTCTGCGGAACAAGGATGTGAAGGGCGCATTGAGGAGGCTGCTTTGGAAGGACTCTGGCTCCAGATGACTGTGTGAGAGGGCCCTGAATGGAGGGACTTTGTCAATACCTGTGAGGGCTGTGTGTCCTTCTTGTGTTGTCGGAACTTACCCTGACAACTCTCAAGGGATTTCCTTACCCTCTCCTTTTAAGAAACAGAAAGTTCAGACTCTAAGGTCGTGAATTCACAGCAACCCCTGCCCTGGACATTCTGAAACTTTGTTCCTAGGACATGAGCACTATTTTATAATTTTAAAATGCTTCATAGATTTTATTTGTACCTCATTTTGGAACATTATTCCATTGCTACTTGCAGACACACTTTTAAGTACATATCATGTAGGCATAGCCAGAATAAGAAAATGAACCACTCAAATACTGTAAGGAATTTTACTATGTTCGTGTTTTCTAGCTATTGCTTTATCCTGGTATTTGACCATGGCTCTTTATAAAATCAGTGAACTGACTGCATCCAAACTTTTTTGCAGAATGAGATAGGAAACTTTCATCTCCAAGAAATTTTGCTAATATCAATATTATTGATGCCATTAGTCCCAATGTGTCCTGACCATGATGGCGGCCGTGATATGTAGTGTTCACTTCCCAGAGGGCTGGGCCAGGGGATCCCTGGAGAAGGGTGTGACGTGCTGTTGGCAGTGCCCGGGTTAGCTGTGAGTGGCAGAGACACACTGATATGAAGTGGGGAGCTGGTTAAGTCCCTTAGTCACCCACTTCCTTTTTTCAAAGGACACTTGTGGACATTGTCATTCTGAATAGTACATGATCCAAGTTCCGAATTACAGTCTCCACATTTCACCGACAGTAATACAGCCAGAGTTTCAAAGGGTAAACTGTGTTCTCTTTCTTTCTTTATACTGTTCGGGAAATTCATTGTTTTGGGCATCAATGGCCAGTGGTTTGATCTCACATCTGGAAAACACCACATATAATTTATTTGCGTGTCACGGTGAAAAATACGAGTAATGGACCTTTATATCAGAAAACCTCACATTTTACAGACGCTTACTCAGATTTACCAGGAAGAAATTTAGAGAGTAAATAAAGTACATATTATTTAAAAAAATCTCCAGAAGCTTGAACTTTACAGGTATCTGTCTCATTATAAAATAAGCATCACACAACTGTGAACTATGAGTGATAAACAGACATCCCAGAGTAGTTGAATCTGTCATTGTAGCCATTATAGCACCATGTAAGTTCAATTTTCAGTATAAATTTGTTTTGGAGTATGGTCCTAGTTTCTACAGATGCTTCATGTGACGAACAGTGTGTATTTCCATGGAGGTTAGAGCTTTGTCAGTACCTGATCGTAGAAACAGTCATATAAATGTAGGTTTTCCCATCATGCACCATAGAGCTAGTAATCTTGTGTGTCTGAGTAGAGACGTAAGCATGACAATTATCACACAAGGTGAGGGTGGAGAAAGAGGAGGAAGTAGAGAAATTAAAGAAGGCAAAGAAGTTTGCCTTCTGCAGAGAATAGGTTGTTAACAAAATAAATTGGACCAGTCATAAAAAATATCAACTATCAAAACTTAAAAATAAAATGGAACTGTAACATTTTAGTTCACATTGCTACATGAAAATAAATTAATTTTTTTTTATCCAATGGTTTTTAAAAATTGGGAGCAGAAACTTGATGTTATTTTATTTTCCATGTTAATTTCTAATACATTAAATTTTTTTCCCAGCATGAGTGAGATATAGTTGGCATATAACACTGAGTAAATCTAAGGTGTAAAATGTGATGATTTAATGCACATATATATCATAAAATAATGACCACAGCAGCCTTAGTAATTACTTCCACTACCTCTATAATACCATTTCTTTTTGTAGAGAGAGTATTTAAGATCTACCCTTTTAACAACTTTCAAACGTGTAGTACAGTCTTGGGAACTATAGTCACCTTGCTATATGTTAAATTTCCAGAAACTATTCATCTTGTAACTGGAAGTTTGTACCATTTGATCATTATCTTCAAATCTCTACCTCCCAACCCTTGGCAACCACTGTCTCTCTCTCTCTCTCTCAATTTCTCTCTCTCTCTCCTTTTAAATGAGTTCGGCTTTTTAAAAATTCCACATGTATGTGATACATCATGCAGTATTTGTCTTTCTCTAACTTATTTCACTTACCTTAATGCTCTTGAGGTCAGCTCATGTTGTCTTAAAAGGGCAGGATTTCCTTCTTTCTCATGACTGAATAATACTCGATTATATTTATACCATAGAGTCTATATTTATACCATATATTCTTTATCCATTCATTTATTAATGTCATAGAGGTTGTTTCTGCGTCTTGGCCATTGTGAATAATGCTGAAATGGACATGGAGTTCAAGTATTTCTTTAAAATCCTAATTTTATTTCATTTGGAGATTATATTCATATACATCTATTTGTATATCAACATATATGAAATTGCTGGATCATATGGCAGTTCTATTTTTTATTTTTCCAGGTAACTTCATACTGTTTTCCACTATATCTGTACCAATTTCCATTCTCACCAGTGGTGCAGTGGTGTACAAGGGTTCCCTGTTCTGCATATCCTTGCCAACGTTTACTTGTTGTCTTTTGTCTTTTTCATAATAGCTATTCTAGCAGGTGTGAGGTGTATCTCATTGTGATTTTGATTTTCATTTCCCTGATAAATAATAATGTTAAGCATCCTTTCCTCCATCTGTACATTTATGTCTTCTTTAGAAAAATGTCTATTCAAGTCCTCCACCCATTTAAAAATTTGACTATGTTTTTATTAAATTGTGTGGTTTTCTCATATATTTTGGATATTAACTTCTTACCAGAGAGGTTTTTATCCTTATTGCGTAGGTTGACATTTTTGTTTTGCTCATGGTTTCCTGTGGAGAAACTTTTGAGGTAGCCCCACTTACTGACTTTTTTTTCTGCTTTTGCCATTTATGCACTTGGTTTCCTGTCCAACAATCATTGCAAAGACTAATGTCAAGGATCTTTCTCCCTAGGAAGTGTCTTATAGGACTTTTATACTTTTCAGTTTACATCGTTAATCTATTTTGAGTTAATTTTGGTGTGTGGCATCAAATCAGGGCCCTATTTCATTCTTCTACAGGTGGTTATGCAGTTTTCATGACACCATTTATTGATGAGACTATCCTTTCTCCTTGGAGTACTCTGGGCTGCCCTGCCAAATATTTTAATGTATAGAAGAGGGTTTATTTCTGGACTCTCAATTCTGTTCCACTGATTAATGTATCTAGTTTTGTGCTGGTGTTTTATTACAACAGGTTTGTGTAGCACTTTGGAATCAGGAAGTGCAGTGCCACCACCTTGTTCTTCTTAGAATTGCTTTGGCAATGGGTATTCTTTCTGGTTCCATACAAACTTTAGACTCGTTTATTCTACTTCTGTGAAAAGTACCAAAGGTTTTGATAGGGGTTACATTTAACCTATAACTGACTTTGGGTATGTAATCTTTTTAATCATAGTGATTTTCCAATCCATGAACACGAGATCTCTCTCCATTTGCTTGTGCCTTCTTCAGTTACTTTCATCAGAGTATTTTAGGTTTCAGTATATAAATATTTTATCTCCTTGGTTAAATTTATTTGTAACTATTTTATCATTTTTGATGCTGTTGTAAATGGGATTTTTTTCTTTATCTTTCAGAGATCTCACTGTCAGAGTATAAAAAAAGAAAGTGATTTCTGTATGTTAACATCATATCTCTGACTAAGTGTGTGTTAAGTTTTAATTTTGCAAAGCACTCAAATTCAGCCTGAGAGTGATAAGTTTATGCGATTCAAGTCATTAGATAAATTTCTCAAGCTGAAGAACTGAATTGTATACATAAATGATTCACTTTTAATGGAATTTATGGACTTGAATTACTTTAATAGAAAAGAAACAAATGGTGTTATATGTAGAAAAGGAAAGATGTTTAACGAAAGTAAAAAAAAAAACAAAAAAACCACAAACTATACACATTCCAGGTAAAGGGATAACTTTGGGGAAAAAAGCCTAAAATATAAGTTTGTTGATTATATATAGAGATAGTAATGATTGATTTATTACAACATTTATGAGTAGTAAGTACTACTGTTGGTTATTAGAAAATAAAACAAAAAACATTTGTTCATATAGAATGGTTTTGGTTGCAGAGGTTGAGATAGAAGCCAAAGATATTCTAATGATTTTGATCTTTGTAAACCAATCCTTCTACTGGAGGAAAAAGATGAATCAAGAGAAGGAAATATTTTGCTTTACAAAAAATGAATTTGATTTGTAAAAGTTAATTTTGTCTAGCACAAAGATAATTTTCACCTGAAAATAATTGGAAATATAATGCCTAATGTGAGGAATCAATTTTTAGCACTGAATTTGGATTTGTGGGTAATTGGCATAAGATGAAATATTGAGACACTGAATTTTATGATGTATGTGATTGTAGAGAGGAAAGTGAAACACTCCAGTGACAGGAACACCTAATTTGAAAAAGAAAATATCCAAATCCGCGTTTATTCTAAGAAGTAAACTGCTACTTTTAGGTTCAGATGCAAAATTATGTCATTTAATGTGATACGTAGTCCATAATAGTGACTTAATATGCTTTTTAAGAACCATGGACCATGGTGGAAGACTATGGACCGCCTGTGGTGTGAGAGCATCCACCAGAAGAATATAATCCTGTACCTTTAAGTCATATACAGTGTTGTAAACAATGTTATTTCAACTTAAAAAAAAAAAAAGAAAAGAAAATCGATTAAAACAAACACCTCCAGGGCCTCCCGGGTGGTGCAGCGGTTGAGCGCTGCGCTGTGGAGCTGTTGGCAGCGGCAGCACGAGTTCGATGCCCGGCCGGGGAGAATCCCACATGGCGCGGCAGACCTCTCCTGCCTCGCCCGCTGCTCCCCTCAGCAGTGTACTTCTGATCTGCCTGTTCTGCTCCCTGCTCTGTCTCTGGTGAACCCTCTCGCCGCCCCACGCCTCTGGCCTGTACCCCAACTTGTATGTATAAATAAAAAAATAAATCTTTAAAAAAAAAACACCTCCAATAAAAAGAAAAAAAATACGATAAATTATTTGGCTAACTTTTATTTTATGCCTTATGTCAAAACAATGTTAGCATTATATACTTTAAAATTTTAATTGGAAAAGTAACTTATTTAAAGGAATTACCAGTATAAGATCCTTGTCCTTAAGATGAGTTACAGTGACCAGACATCCATCTATTTATTTCTAAGTGAAAACCAATCACTTGTAACTTTGCACAATCACCATAATGTGTGTATGGGTATATAGGTATGGAAGTATGCGTCCTCACACACACCATAGCTTCTGCACTTGTTTTTGTGTTGTCACTTTTAACAGCTCCTTAAATAAAATCTGTATTTAAAAAGTAGGGACATTTATATTCATGCTGAGACATTGAAACACTTCTGTCAAAATCTTAGCTCTTAGCATTTCCTAATCGGAAAGGATTCTGAATGGATTGTTTTCAAACTGCAATTCTTGTTTGAATCACACAACACAAAATATTTCCTGAATTCCTAAATGTCAGACTCTGGTGGTTGAGACTGGAGAATCTGCATATAAAAAATAACAACAGGAAAATGTGTCCAGATAATTTTAATGCAGCTGGTCAGAGAAACAATATCGAGCTAGAATAGTTTAAATGATAACATAGACCAGGTCTAAGCTAATGCTCTGCCTTCTCCATCTGATAAAATTGAAAGATATCAGAGGACAAAAAGCATTGTTAAGTACTTTGGCACTCTCTTGGCTCAATCCCATGGTCAAAATGACAATTACACAAAATATCACTGACAGAGAAGAGTATCCTGATTTTATTTGTACATAGCAAAATCAGCCAGTCTAGTCACAGCACTGAGAGAGTGATTTGTGTGTTTGTTGGATTTTTAACTAGATAGGGCCAACTTGGAAAGAAGGAGGTAACTTGAAGTGCAGACCTAAGGCCATGCAAATTTTATTTTACCTCTGGTCTAGCTAGTCAGCAGCACTGTATTTGGAGTTTTGTAATGCATATTCCAAAATTCTATCATTGGAGGCTTTTGTTGGATAGGTTGGAAGATGTAAATGAATTTTAAAAGCTCACCGCAAGAATTAACTTCTGTTCACTAAGTGAGGACGCAAACTTGCGAAAAGTCAGTGTCACCTTACTTACTGGACACGAGTCTCTTCAGGGCGTTCTTTACATCCTTGTTTCTCAGCGTGTAGATGACAGGGTTCAGCATGGGGGTCACCAAGTTGTAGAAGAGGGTCAGGAATTTCCCTTGGTCCTGAGAAGAGTTGTTTCCTGGCTGCATATACATATAGATAATATTCCCGTAAAACAGGGAGACCACGGTGAGATGGGACCCACAGGTGTTGAAGGCCTTCCTCCTTCCCGCCCGTGACTTGATCTTCGTCACCGCCAGGGCGATGTAGCAGTAAGAGACGAGGATGAGGGACAGAGGCACCAGGACGATGAGCACCGAAAGGATGAAAACGGTGCTCTCCACAGCCACCGTGTCTATGCAGGCGGTCTTGATCAGAGCCGGCATCTCGCAAAGGAAGTGCTTCACCCTGCACCTTCCGCATCGTGGGAGCGTCATGGTCACCGGAGACATAACCAGGGAGTTGAGCAGCCCAACCGCCCAGGCCACAGACACCAGATTCCAGCAGAGCTGAGGATGCATGATGACGGAGTAGTGCAGAGGCCTGCAGATGGCGGTGAAGCGGTCGTAAGCCATTACGGCCAGAAGAACGCACTCCGTGCCGCCCGAGCTCAGGAACATGAAGAGCTGGATGGCGCAACCCGCGTAGCTGATGGTCTTGTCTGGGCCGCCCAGATTGAAGAGCAGCTGGGGGATGGAGCTGGTGGTGAAGCAGAGATCCAGGAAGGACAGGTTGGTGAGGAAGAAGTACATGGGCGTGTGGAGGCGGGGGTCCAGGCGGGAAACCAAGATGATGACGATGTTGCCAACCAAGGCCACGAGGTAGAAGACGAGGACAAACACGAGGAGGATGTGTTCCAGCCGGGGTCTGTCTGCGAACCCCAACAAGATGAACCGTCCCTGGCAGCTCTGGTTGGTCATGGCAGTGGATGGTCAGCTTGCGCCTGCGAGGAAGCAGAGAGGGAACACCGTGTTCATAAAGCAGCCGCGTAAGGAATGCAGGGAGGAGGGAAATGCCAGGTGGTCATGTAAAGTCATAGAATTTCAGTATTCTGTACAGATACGGGGTATGTATTTTAGGAAGACCATCTCTTTTTATTTGGTTTCTTTTATTTTTTTCGAGTCTAAAGAACATTCCAGATCACTGTAGATCATTTAGGAAGCAGACATTGAGGAAAGAAAGGAAAAGGTTACCCACACCACAAGAGCAGTCACTATTGTGATAGTGATTTGTTTCTCTTCAGTCTTTTCTATGAGTATATATCTATTTTAACACTGCCTAACTCATGGTGTTCTTACTTCCTTTCAGTCAATTTTCATGGCAAGAATTTGCCTTGTTTTAAAAATTTTACCAAAAGATAGCATTCATGTCTCCATAAATGTGTTATTTTTTTTCCAACATTTTTCTGTAGTTGGATATAATGGGTATTTAGAGTATTTTTAATGTTTCAATAAGTGAGATGATGGAAATAAATAAGTTTTTCTACATGCTGAACAGCATGTTTTCCCCTAAATCTTTGCAGTTGTTTGGTCCAAAAAATGAGAAACCCTCATATTATTTAAAATTGAAGTTAATAACCATGAAGTTGATTGATTCATGATGCTTATTAGCTTTCCACACTTAGGAAATTATTTCTTTGTCAGAAAAGTCTGTCAGTAGAACTCAAAAGTGACTTTTTGCGTGACAATGAAAACAGAGGTGAAGGCTGATTTCATTTTACTCGCTATTATTCCCAGCACAATATTTTAATTTTCAACAGTTGAACTCCTAACAATACATAAATTCTTTTGTAAGTGTTGCGATTCCCTCTTCTGTTTTACCCTTAATATGAAGATCTTAATATTAGCACCTACAAACAAAAGTATATGCATATTATGAAAGAACAATTATGTAAAGTTTATGTATTTTAGCAAAAGATTCCTTTTATGACTGATTTTTATAATTATACTTTATACTTTTAACACCATGACTTTGAGGCAGTCTTAGTTTTTCATCACAACAAATTTTAAGCTGACATATAATATAAAATGATTAAATATGATTTATATTTATGCTAATATAAAATATAAAATGCTAAAATAAAATATGTGATATGAACAAAAAGTGATTAAATTCCACTTATATCATGTAGAAATTTATATATAAATTTCACTTCTATGATTTGGACATTTTAACACAATGACAGAGGATGGTGTCATGTGTTTAAATAAATAACATGCTTTCTCATCTCCAAGAAAGAACTAAGTGACAAGAAAAAAAATCAACCCAAGTTGAATAGCTTTCTCATGCCATTTTGAGTATAAACATTAACAGTGTTAGTAGTAAAGACTAACCAATTTTAGTTAGTTTAAATTAATTATAGCTCCATAGATGACCTGGGAAGAAAACTTTTGACCAGAAGTTATATGCAAGTTATTTAGAAAGAGCTGCTGATATTTATGTTGTTACAGTCTTAGGGTGTCGAAGTTAATATTATCATCTTTGAAATAAAAATTACTAGTTATATGCCAAGCACTGTACTATATGCTAGAGATTTAACGCTTATTAGCTAGTAGTAACTGACTTCATTGATTTAGTCTGGTTGCAGGAACAGACAGTTATCAAAAACCCACACAAAGGAAACTATAATTATTATCAATATTACAGTCAAGCAATATTCAACTGTTTTCTTGGACTGCATTGGAAGGGTATAGGCATTAAGTAATTTAGCAAGGAAGTTGTAGATAGGGGATTTGGACCCAGACTTGTTTAATGCTCAAGCCAGGTTTCTAACACAAGGGGGCTAAGACAGAAAGACAATTTATTAACCCATGAGCTAAATAATAACCCATTTGACGTAAGTAGTTAAGGTGACTCTAAAAGCTTTGACTGGTTTTTGACTTGGCATTGGGACTGATTTGGTCCCAATGAAAGAATGCATTACTCTATGTAAGATAAATCAAACTAAGGAAATGTCATCAATGTTGTTTTCTTAAGTAAAAATCCATTAATTAAAAATTAATTCATGAATTGCTGGATTTTAAAGGAAAATGTGATGAATTCAAACGTAACATTGTTGGCCAAGATAAGTTGCTAAAAAGAACCTTTTGGGGGGCCTCTCTTGTGGCACAGGGGGTTAAGTCTCAGCATGAGTTCAATCCCCAACCGGAGAGCTTCCCACATGGCACAGCAGACCTTTCCTGTCTTGCCCCCTGTACCCCTTAGCAGTGTATTTCAGTCAATCTGCCTATCCTCCTACCTCCCCCCCCATACCTCTGAGCTACACCCCAGCTCTTCTATGCATAAATAAATCTTTAAATTTTTTTTAAAAAATAACCTTTTTTAAAAAACTGGTTCTTGCAAATATAACCTGAAATAATTACTGAAAAGGATTATTATCAAAATTACTAGAATATGACAATTTTCCATGATCAAATAATAGTTAAAATATGTAAAAAATCTAGATGTGTTTTGTAAACATTTTAAATCAGTCATTATAACTAAAAGGTATATTATGTCACACACACACACTCACACACACTGGCAGATACTATTTGTTGCTCTTTTTATTCATTTTGTTTTATTTTTCTTGCTAATTGAATATTTTCTTTAGGTGTCAGGTTGGTGAAAATGTGCTCAGATACAAGGGAAGAACTTTGATTTTCTCTTATCTCTCTGATAAGCCATTATAACAAGCTAAGATCAGTTTTGACAAGGTTAAAGTTAACTGTTGAAAAGAGCTGGGTGGTGGTTGATAGGAGGAGACGTAGAAGGAAAACAGAAAGACAAGAAGTACTTCTAAATATGCTGAAGCAAAGTACAGAAATCTGAGTGTATAATGAATGTTGCCATAAGCAATGGAAGAACGATAATAATAAAATAGCTAGCAATATCAGCTAAAGAACCAAAAAAGATCTAGCTAAAATTATTAGGTCAAGAAGTTGATATATAAGTGTATCTGTAGAATTATTAGAAAGATCTAAAACAGAAAGTTAAAAATTTCAGCCTTGGTCTAAGCTGATGTTATGTATTACATGATGTAAGTTTTGCTTTTTATGATAAACTTTTGTAATACTTGTCTTAGCTTTTGCATATATTATTCTGATAACAATACATATTTTAAAAAATGAAAGTTACTGTCTAAATACTAAGAAAGAATGTAAATACAAAATACACAGCTAAAGTGAGTAATTATTAAAGCTGAATATCATATAGAACATTTGTTCAAATCATGGCTCAGTCCTAACCAGTTGTATGACCTTGGTCAAAGTATTTAACTGCTCCAAAGAAAGACAAACACACCTATGATCTCACTCAGATATGGTATATAGAGAAATCAAACAAAAAGATACACTAAATAAAACAAAAAATTAATGTTTGGACTATAAGACCGATTAGTAGTTACTAGAAGGGAAGGGGGAAAGGGGAGTGAGTAAATTGGGAGAAATTGTTATGGTGAGGATAGATTTGCACTTTTAGCAGTGATCTAAATGTATTACTAGTATATACATGTGCTGATTCTGAATGGTGCCTGCCTGAAACATAAATTATTTTAATGTAATGTTAATTCAGTACAAAAAAGAAAAGCTATTTAGCTGCTCTGTTCTCAGTTTCCTTATCTGTGAAATAGGGATATAAAATACATATCTTATAGGAATGTTGTAAGGATGAAATTATACATGTAATTATATTGACTAGTATATTGAACCAAATCATAACAATGTAATAAAGACTATTCCTTATTTTGTTCTGATTATTAGTATGATTTTCATGAAACTATTACCTTTCTCTCATTTTTATTCCATTGTTGTCTTTTCTATTCCTCTGTGAAATGGAGCCCAACCCAAATAACATTTCAAAATTGGTAAAGACAATTTGACAAAAAAATGTCAAATGCTGCCAATTTGTCAAACAGAGAAAACACCAAGCTCAATAACAGCTTATGTTGCTCAGCAGTCTAGGTTAATCTTCCTCAGACATTTGACCCAGTTTCTTTCAAATATTTATTTGAGTGACATCTTTATACTTCACTCAGATACCATTCATATGCTTCTGTTTACTAAGTCAGTAGCTCTTAGGTTTTTATTCTGAAATATAGACCTAAAGTTCAGTAGACTACTACTTGACTATCTACTTGAGTGAACAACAGATAGTTGAGAAAGCATCTTCATAGTTTTGTGTTCCAGAAATGCTACTGAGTAGCTAGGCGACCTTGGGCAAGTCACTTCAACACTCTCTGCCTTAATTTTATCACCTGTAAAATGGGCATAACAATAGTTGCCACATCATAGAGTTGTTTGAAGGATTAATGAAGCATATATTTTGGTTAAGAAGATAGAAATAAAACAAATATGCTTTTAATTTGTT
Organism: Scalopus aquaticus; assembly: GCA_004024925.1. Taxonomy (NCBI): domain Eukaryota; kingdom Metazoa; phylum Chordata; class Mammalia; order Eulipotyphla; family Talpidae; genus Scalopus; species Scalopus aquaticus. Next base: position 29,062 of record PVIJ01008211.1, read on the forward strand.
TGTGGAATTATCTACCAGGATTTCCTCAGCCTGCCAGGCAGACTTGTGGCAGACATACCCAGCTAGATTCCAGTCATGGGGCCATTAAAGCTTCAGTTCTCGAGCAGATTATTAAGGCTTCAGAAAACTGTTAGGCTCAACACAAGACGAATTTCAAAGAATTCTGTGAGGAGACAAGATCGGTTCTGAGATTTGGAAACCTGGATTGATTGAGGAATGACTCTGGCTTGGTGATACTTTCCTACTGTTAATCTGTTTCTATGTTCCCGGTTCTTGGGAAGGCAGCGAAGAGTAATGGATGAATCCCCTTTGGTCAGATTAATCTTAGTTTGAAGGTTCAGCTTTGGTATGTAGCTTTGTGGCTTTAGACAAGTCATTCACCTACCTGAGTGTTCTTATCTGCCCAGTGGAATGACAGCAGCAGCTGCAGCACCCCTTAACACTGGGGTAAAGAGGAAGACGCTAATGTGAAATATTTATTATTCTGCCCTAGAGTATCATTCATTCAAAGATTTATTAGTATGGCAACGGTTGTATTCTTGTAGGCATTCTGACTGATCAAATGTGGTTTAAGCACTGCTAGGCTTTAAAGGGGGTTACTTTGTTGTGTTTACATGTAGTATTTGTGGGTTTTATTTCCAGTCACCAACTTCATCAAGGCAGTATCCTGGGAGGAACTAGAGCTACGAATTTCAGTGCGTCTGATAAATTGAGTGAGCCTTGGCTTCTGATCGTTGGGAGTAGAAAAATGAAGGAAGCGTGTGTTTCAGAGTCCCTTCTGCCTCACCGTGCCTGTAATCTCAGAGTCTTAGTCTCTTCTCTCTGTTACTGTCTATTCCACTGCAACAAATAATGCTGCTTATCTTTTTTTAAGGAAAACTTTAAATTTTGTTTTTATCCATAACCTTCTCCTTATTAGTATTTCATTCACCTCTTCTAGTGTCATCTCTGTTCTAAAGCTTCCAGCAGTGTAGTCAATTGCATTTGTCCTATGTGCATAGAAGGGGTGCTTAGAGAATATTGGGGAAAAACAGAACATGAGTGTCTACCATGTTGACACTGGGCTAAATTCTGGGGGTGCTATGACAATTACAGAGATCCCTGCCCTCACAGAGCTTAGTCCAGTTTGGGATTTAGAGAACAAAAAGGTAACTCCAAAAATAGTGAGATGTCACTTCATTGAAAGCTATACTGATACAGACAGGGAATTACCTAAACTCAGGGAATGAGGGTATATTCTTAGAAATGATATTTCAGAACTTTAACATGATAGGATTAGAGGCAAAGAAATAAAAGTGGCCTAGGAGGGAAGTTTAAATAGCTTGGCAACACTGAACATGTTAGAGGTGCTGTTCACTGCAATAAAGGCTAGTATGCCCAAATTAAAAAAAAAAAAAAGAACCTGACTCCATTTTAGCTTGAGTTAGTGAAATATTAAATTGATAGGAAATTTATACAGTATGTTAAATCAGTTATTGTTGATGAATTTTTCAACTGTTTTGTCTTTTGATATCAACCTGAGTGGTAGCCCATGTTCAGTTTTTATGAAAATAATAGTAATAATAGAATCACTGAGTGAGTAGATACATGATAGAATTTGGAATTTAGAACTTGCTCTCGCTGCAGTGAATTGGAAGAAAATGATACTGGAAAATGGGAGGCAATCAGGAGATGACTGCAGTAATCTAAGTGAAAAAACCGGGGGGATCTGCCCCCTGTGAGAGCCCTAACAAGGAGAGGTGAGAGTCTACTGCGGGGAGGTTTGTCAGATGAGAGATGGGAGGCTGGTGAGACTTCACCTCCTGCCTGGCTGTTTCCACTGAGACTTAATGAAATGGGATTACAGAATGAAAGAAGCGCATTTGGGTTGGTGGAGAGAATTGAATTTGGGGGCCCAGGGAATAGGAAGTTTCTAGAGCATCTCCTGGTGAACAGGTATATTGAGCAGATGGACATCTGCATCCATTCCAGCTTATCAAATCAATGGTATTCTATACACGCATATATAAGATCAGATATGTATAAATACAGAAAATCAATTTGCTCATCTTAAAAAGAACTTTTAGGGAATTTTCAAACTTAGAACAAATTAAAATGACTAGTCCCTAGAGGTGCCAGTCCATAAAATGTTGTAAAGATTTGGGAAACAGTTCATTTTTGTTAACTGGTTTATTTTATTTTGCATTTGTTTTTGATGACTATTCACAAAAGCTGCATGAATTATCAATCCATATGAGAATTTTAAAATATCATTTGTTCTCAGAACAGAAACTAGTATGAAGAAACTGTCATACCAGTCCATGTAGAGATAAGAATAATGACATCTGGGCCTCCCTGGTGGCACAGCAGTTGAGCGCTGCGCTGTGGAGCTGTCGGCAGCGTGTGATGTGGGTTCGACGCCCGGCCAGGGAGAATCCCACATGGTGCGGCAGACCTCTCCTGCCTCGCCCGCTGCTCCCCTCAGCAGTGTATTTCTGATCTGCCTGTTCTGCTCCCCACTCTCTCTGGTGAGCCCTCTTGCCGCCCCATGCCTCCGGCCTATACCTCAGCTTGTATGTATAAATAAATAAATCTTTAAAAAAAGAAAAGAATAATGACATCTAGTGAAATCAATAGACTTTCCAAATTAAAAAAAAAAAAAGAACCTGGTTGCATTTTAGCTTGGATAGGTGAAATATTAAACTGACAGGACATTTATCCAGTGTGATAAATCAGTTATTGTTGGTGAATTTTTTGAATGCCTTATTTTCTCTTTTTGCATTGATTTTTCCTATAGTATTTCAATTGAAAAATATTTTGAAGCATATTTTACCTGTACGAGGTTACATTTAAAACATACATATCTTCTACAAATTATTAGCAATATCTAAATATGCCTTCTAAAATTAAAGCTAACAAATTTAGTATAATATTTCTGAATTATATTGATTATGACTATGTAGAACTCTTGAGGGCTGAATAGAAGTTCTGTGTCGGAATCCAGAAATCTGAGCTTTGTCTGGAATGCCAGAAGAATGGATTTTTAGTGCTTCATTTGTCTACATGAATTCTATTTGTATGGTTGTCTCCTTGCCTTTCCCAACACTATCATAAGTCATTTCAGACCGGCATTTCCTTCCTCATGTAAATGTCCCTAGTGCCCTCTGTTTCCCTAGCCATGTCAAGGGAAAATACAACCAGTAATAATACCATACCAAGTGTGACTCAAATCATATTTTTATGGTTCAGAGACAAGTAGATCCAGATAAGAAAAATAATTTGTTAGAAAAGAAATAATTAAAACATTACTTGCCTCCTCTTAAAGAATCCATGAGAAAATATTGTCAAGATTTACTTCTTCTCTTACTCTTTCTCTTTCTCTCTTCTGAGTATCAGTTTTAGTCCTAGGAAGCTGGGAAGTGGTCTCTGATCTTGGGGCTATTTGCCCTTTTGTGACTTTACATTGTACCTTGCTTTTGGATTTGCAAATAAATCTTACGGGGAGGCCAGCGTGAGAGAACAGCTGCTCCCCAAACAAGCATAGGACTCACACCTACAACCCCGACCACAGTCACTTTGACCCTCAGCTTGTGTTGAGCTGAAACACAGACTCTTGTTCCATTGGTGCACTTTCCACCTGTGAGGCTGTCTTGAGACCCCTTGTAGACTTCAGCACACCCCACCGCAGGAGTCTGGGATCAGACCTCCAGACTCCTGAAGGACTAGTCTGAGGTAATAAAGATCATTTATACTTTAACATTTTGCTGAACGTCTCAGTTAGAGAACTGAAAAAATATTCTATTCTCTTCACTAAAGCCTCTGGGAGTGTATGTTCCAAGGAAGCAATTAGGCAAGTTTGCTGTCGTGTCCAGAAAGGGAGACCAGTGGGACATGAAGAAGAAAATGAACATCTGTGCTTCCTTTAGATTTTGAGGATGGGGGTGAGGGATTTTGAATGAGCCGCCTCTCTCCTTTCGTTCGTCTTTGAGGCTGAGGAGACTTAGCCAATTCTGACACCTTTCCAAAAGACTAAGGGTTCATTTAGGCGCCAGAGGTTTTTTTGTTTTTTTACATTTTCAGCTTTGTCATGATTTCAAAATTATGGAAGATTTGAATATTGTATAAATAATTTCCTAAATCATTTGAGAGCAGTTTACTCCATCACACCCAAATACCTTAGTGTATTTCCTACAGATTTAATGATTGTCCTATATAACCACAATACAACCATCCAAATTATGAGTTTACATTTATATACTGCTAACATTTAATCCATGCACTCCATTCAGAGTTTTAACAATATGATAGTATGACAATATAAAATTGTCTATAGGAACATGATCCAATCCAGGATCATGGATAGCATTTATTTCTCACATTTCTTTAGTATTCTTCAATCTGGAAATTTCCTTAATCTTCACTTGACTTCCATGACTTTTTGACACCTTTAAAGAATCCAGAGTAGTGATCTTATGAAATAACCCAAACTCCTCAAGTGAGTTTATCTGGTATTTCCTTGTGAGTGATAGGTTGCACGTCTTTGGCAAAATATCACGAGGGCACACATCAGTTTGGCTCATTACAGCTGATAAAAACCTTGATCACTTAATTAAGGTAGTCTTAACCAGATATCTCCACTGTGAAATTTCTTCTCTTTTTCTTATTATAATTATTTTATTGAGTGGTAAATGTAAATATCTCATTGCTCATTAAACTCTCCTCACTTGATTAAGCACTCATTGAATAGTCTTAGCTGAGTACTTATAACCATGACTTTCTAATTTCATCTTTCTTTGTCCATTTATTAGTTGACTTTCTACTATAAGGAAAAATTCTTTCTCTGCCTTTCCTCTCTCCCTCCTTCCTTTCCTTTTTTCCTACCTTCCTCCTTTCCTCTCTTTTTTCCTCCTTCTTTCTTTCCTCTCAATGTAGATTCCTAGTTATTCGATTGGTTATAATGTATTGATATAGCCAGTTATGGGATATATTGTTTCATTATAACATTGATGAGAAAAAAAGATGCCCAATGAAATGATATTTTGGAGGACCTGTCTCATTATACTTCATTTCACTTAGAGTTGTAGTTTCCAACAACCTACTGATATTAAGTGAAAACTTGATGTGTCATTATTTACTTGATGTTCAAATTATTCCACATTGGTGTACATTGGGAACTGCTTCAGCCTGACTTCTATGTCCATTTTATTTATTTATTTATTTTAAAGATTTATTTATTTATGCATACAAGCTGGGGTACAGACCAGAGGCGTGGGGCAGTGAGAGGGTTCACCAGAGACAGAATGGGGAGCAGAACAGGCAGATCGATGGAGATACACTGCTGAGGGGAGCAGCGGGCGAGGCAGGAGAGGTTTGCCATGCCATATGGGAATCTCCCTGGCCGAGTATTGAACTCTCATCGCTACTGCTGACAGCTCCACAGTGCAGCGCTTAACCGCTTCGCCGCCAGGGAGGCCCCTCTATGTCCATTTTAAAGAAAAATTTCATTTAAAAATAATCTCAGATTTACGAAAGAGATGCAATACTGCACAGAAAGTTGGTGTGTATCTTTTACTCAACTTCCTCTAATGTTAGGACTTTATATAACTACACTTCTGTGGCCTGTTGACATGTTCCCATCATCCTTTGAGTACTTCCTTACTTCTTAGCACAAGATATACAGGTTAATCGTATACTTTTCTTGTCATTGGGTTTCAATCATTTCTTCAAGGAGCCCTAACTTAGAGGGAGCTGTGACAATTACAGTTTGCTCCCACTTTGTCAAATCAGAATGTTTTGCCCAGTTTCCAGTTATGAACCTGAAGGCCAACTGTATGTCTTCTTTGGAGAACAGTGAGTTTGGTCTTTTGCCCATCTTTTGATAGGATTGTTTGTACTTTGTTCTTCAGTTGTGTGAGTTTTTTATATATTTTGGATATTAGCTCCTGTTGGCTGTATGATCTTCTCCTAGTCAGTTACCTTTATGTTTTGGGGGTTATTTCTTTTGCTGTTCAAAGCTTTTTAGTCCTATTTGTTAATTTTTGCTCATTTTCCTTGCCATAGTGTCAAGTAGCCAGCGGCGCTTCTGAGCTCAGTGTCCAGGGGTGTATTGCCTATGTTTTCTTCTGTGTATGCTTGGTCTTATATCCAAGTTTTTAATCCATTTTGAATTAATTTTTGTGTATGGTGTTAAGTAATGTTCTAGTTTCTTTTGTCCTTTTTTTTTATATGTGCATGTTCAACAGCTCTTAAAACCCAGAAAACCACAGGTATTTTATATTTGTAGATTGAATGAAAAAAGAAATAGTTGAATCAAATCATGAAAGTATTAATCATGGGACATGTCTTTTAAGTTCCTTAAGTACTCTTAGTGTAGTAGAATAAAGAAGTCCTGCATAAGACCTACTTTTGATTGCATCATTTGTATTGTAGGAGGAAATGGAGAACCCCAAGAAGATACCATAGTATTATCAGGGGAGAAGGGGGTGAGAAACTGGTACCTGAGCAGTAGCAAGCAGGGAGGCAGATGCTAGAAGCAGCTCTGTTATTTGTACAGTGAGATGAGGAAGGATTTTAAGGATTCAGTAATAAGATACTGGAGATGATCTGAAACATTCCAACACAGTGATAGCCCTCTGATCACCTGCTAATCAACAGTTATGAAGGAGGTTTTTCTCATTTAGGTTTCTTGAATTTATACAGAACTTATACAGACTGCACAAAGCCAAAACTTTCAAACGAACATTAAAACACAAATGAAAAGTTGCCTTTATTACAGATAATAGAAGCAAGCAAATCAGTTTAACTACTCAAGGATGGTCATGTTTTAAATTGTTTCATACAGGATTTAAAAACCTTACTAAAGAATCTTTAAATAAACTTGTTACATAAACAAGGGAGTCATATAGAAAATAAAGAATTTGAACATGAAATCACTGATAGCAAATACACAGATTTGAGAGGAAGAAAGAGCTAGGCAAGAAATATATCTATATTGACTTTTGACTATAATGGATTTAAAAACAGATTAAGCACAGTTGAAGAGAAAATTGAACTGAACTTTAATTACAAAAGAATAATAATGAGATTGAGAAAAGACCCAAAAGCAGCATAGAAATCAGGAGATGGAAATTTAAAATATAAGGAGATAGAAGGAGAAGAAAGTAGTTTAAATGCATGTAATGATTCTTTAAAGAATAGGGAAAATAGAGTAACCAGATTATGAATTTCTTTAAAAAAATTAAAATCATGAAAATCTTGGCATCTAATGTACACAAAAGGATTTTCACAAACTCCCATCTCTGATATATTGTAATGAAATTGCACACCACCAAAAATAATGATATAAAAAAATTACTGAAATGGATGAAAATATAATTTAAATTTTCTGAAAAGTATAGAGAAAAATGGAATAAAAAAGGAAATAAAAAACAAAGTCAGAAAGGCATGAGAAAAGAAAACAAATCCAAACCCTACAAGGAAGAAAATGATAAAAACTCAAATATTAATGTTTACAACAAATACAAGTAGACTAAACTAAATTAAAAGACAGAGATTATCAGTATGAATAATAAAAGCAAAATCCTTCTAAGGAAATCATCCTTGAAGACACAAAAATATGAAAGAGGGCAGAAATATGAAGAAGGCAGGCAAGCAGATAATACAAATAAAGGAATAATTTAAAAAAAATTAGAGAACTATATTACTCTTAAGCATAAATGTAATCATCTCATGCTAGGTCAAAAATCATGTCTCTATCTTTCAACAGATTCTCTCCATACAGACTACATTACCTAGTCATACTGTAATTAGCTTAGAATTGAATAATAAAAAAGGTCAAAAGCCACATGAACTTGAAAATTAAAATACATACTTCTAAGTAAGTCTTGGGTCAGAGGAGCTTTAGAAAGAAGAGTATAACTTTACAGACATATGTTAAGAAGAGAGGCTAAATCTTCATCTTCTGACTGAATCACTTACAAAAGGGAAGAGCAGACTTAGCAAATGAAAAGATGAAATGTAAAGTAGGGGTCTTCTGGTTTCTACTTCAACATGTGGAGAGCTAGAACGGAGTTGCTGGCAACTTTAAAATGAAAACAACACTGGAAAAATAGTACATTTACACTTTGACTGAGCCCATCAGAGTGTTGAGTCTGGTAACAAACTGGTCCAGAGACCCGTTGAGGAATGGGCACCTGCAGGGAAAGGCATGATGGAAACAAGGATTTGCATGGTGTGTAGGGAAACCCATGGTCTTCCTCCTGCAAAGGGAAAAACCCAGCTCTCCACCCCCCAACTCTCACACTGTTATCAGTCACCATATTCTGACATTTCTTGTCACTAAATGTGGGTTTATTCCTCCGACCCCCAGAAATTTTCCACACCACCAGCTGGGTGTCCTGTAGTTTAACTCAATTCTGCCAGTTGGTCAGATCCCAGATCAGAGGCTCGGTCCCACCAGGCTTCTCCTGCCTCATTCCAGACGCCAGTAGCAAGGCCAGGTGGTCACCTGGGCTTCTGAACAACCGGTGATAGATCTGAGGGTCCCATCATCCCCTCCTTGGGTTTAAATAACACTGGGCAACAAATTTTTACAAAAGTCATGTTCCGGAAGTAAAAGTAGTCATTTCCTATCAATTTCTATGTGCTTAACACGAATATGACAGTCAAATTCTAATTTTGGCTCTAGTTTTTTGTAATCTGCAATACATTGATGTTTACATCACAAAATGCATGCCAATAGTAATAGGCCTATGGTTAATACCTGTAAAAAATTAAGTCATAGATTCTTCTTAGATTTCTTTGCTTGTCTCTTGTACAGCTGTTCAGGAATAGAAGAGATGGAAGATGGTTTACATTGATGGTTTACATTGATGATTACATTGTGCAAAAGCACAGCCTTAAGACTCAGTTTCAAAGAGTCTAGAAATAGTCTCCATTCTTGTGGGTCATGAATGATTTCTAAGGCATTCATGAGGCCCTCAATATCGGAACAGAATACCAGAGTACTTTCCTTTCTGAAGAAAGGCTCCAACTGCTGGTGGCGCTTTTGATATCAAGTAATTGTGACATCTTCTTCTAGAAGATTCCATTGTTGGAGTCTTGATCCTAGCAATTCTGCCTTGTTCTTGGGTAAGTCCGAATTATGAACCAGGTCATTTAGTTCTTCCTGTGTTACTCTGTGTGGGGATGATGATGCACCACAGTGAAAATCTAGATCACTGCATGCTGATCGGTTCACCCTTGTGCTCATCAGATGAATCAAGAGAATATTCTGCTGGAGGTTCTAGAATAGGAATTCCCTCACCATGTGGAACTGGTCTCAATGCAGACGGAATGTTTGGGTAGACTATTCTCGACTTCTTTTGCTTCGTTATTCCGCTGCAAAGAGGAGGAACCAAGCATAAGTAACAGTCTTTTATGTGGTAGCTTGGCTCTTTCCACACCATGGGGACTGCAAACTGCATGGATGGTCTTTTGCCATTGAACCACTGTGAAAGTTGTGTTGTACATGTAGCACAGCATATATGCGGTGCCCAAGGCTTATCTTGGTCACCAACCTTGCATCCGAAGTAAAGATGAGAAGCCTTCTTCACTTGAGAAGTGAAACTTTTCTTCTGGTTGGCAAATGTCACTTCCCCACAATTAGAGCAGAAATTGTCCCGCTATTAATGCACTTTCCAGGCATTACTGTTCTGTATTGTGCCTAAATGGATAAAATAGTAACATTTCTATGGAACAGTAGCTTTAACTCTCTCGCACAAAGTCTGAAATATTTTCAATGCTCAACCTTTCTGACAGGGCTTTCTATAGTGCACTGCTGACGTCGGCTTACTTCAGCAGCTGCCTGGCAGTAGTATTGCATTGCATCAGAAAGTGATGCAATCGACTCTGGATGATGTGTGCATGATGGTATTATGCAATGTGATGTAATATGACATCATTCTAGCCTGATTTAGGATGTTCTTGCAGTCCTGCTGGATACATTTACACGGTGAAACTATAAAATGAATTATATGAAATACCTTCAAAATGAGAGCTACTAAAAAACTTTCAGGATTGGGCCTTCCTGGTGGCGCAACGGGTTAAGTCTCAGCCTATGAAGCTATCCACAGCCATTGTAGCACAAGTTCGATCCCCAACTAGGGAGATTCCCATATGGTGCAGCAGACCTCTCCTGCCTCGCCTGCTGCTCCCCTCAGCAGTGTACTTCAGTCAGTCTGTCTGTTCTGCTCCCCGCTCTGGCTCTGGTGAATCATCTCACCACCCCACACCTCTGCCCTACACCCCAGTTCTTATATGCATAAATAAATAAATCTTTAAAAAAAACTTGCAGGGTTTTATTCATGTTTAGCACACCAAGATACTACAGATTAGAACCTTTTTAAGTCAGTAACGATCTCACTGTTGACTAGTGTAATTTGCTAGAGCAACTCACAGAACTCAGGGTAACACCTGCTTATGTTTACCAGTCTGTAGAAGGCTGTGATAAAGGGTGCAGAAGAACACCCAGATGAAGAGGCACGTAGGGCGAGGTTTGGGGGGCCCCAAGCACAGGCGCTTCCATCCCCGAGAGTTGGGGTTTGTCACCCTCTGGGAATGTGGATGTGTTTTAACCGGGAAGTTCTCTGAACCTCCTACTATTGGGATTTTTGAGGGAACTCCCTCCCATGGGCCTAGCCAGGTATTAGCTCCATTTCCAGCCATTCTCCCCTCTTTGGAGAATGGAAAATAGAAAAATCCAAACATCTTGTGGTGATTTAATTTTTCTAGGGACCAGCTCCCAGCCAGGAGCTAGTCAGGGGCCCACCCAGAGTTCCTCAACAGGACAAATGGGTCTCCTAGTGCTCTTACCACTTAGGAATTTACAAGAGTTTGGGGGGCTCTGTCAGGAACTAGGGGCAGAGACCAGTGTCTATGTTTTCTGTTACCCTCTGGTCTCTGGTCGCGGAAACGACCCACAAGTCAGAAAGTACCGACACGCAACTAGAACCCCAAGAAGCAGACACCAGAAGACTCCTACTTTACCTTTCATTCCAGACCATCTTTGCGGTGTCTGAGAATGTCTCTTAGAGCGAGGCCAGTCAGGTTTGCAGCTTTCGTCCCACCTGGGCAGGTTCCAGAAGCAGGAGTAATCTCTGCAAACACGTGGCTTCCCTCAGGCCGCTGACACCCCCGAGCTAAGATACAATCTGAGCTCCTGCTCTGCGCCTCTTCCAAGATGGTTTTGTGCTACCGGATTCCCTTATTACATAACTTCCTAGTCTCGTACCACTCGCTGCTACTCCTCCCCACGTCTGCTGAAACTTTTGCACCTTGGGAGGGACATTAAGTCGTTAGGTCACCTGCAGGTCTTCTGAGCATTGGTCCCACTAGTCTAGCAAGCCTCACCTCCCCGCTTCTGCTCAGATTGTGAGGTTACTCAGGCATAGGAGGAGGCGCTGTCTTTACAGGGCTGCATTCACTGCCAGCCCCAGGTTTGCAGGATGGCTGTTTGGAGAGCAGATAACTTCTCTTTTCAGGCTTCGTGGGACTCTAGGTGGAGCTGGTGTAGAGATCGGTAATTAGATGAGAATTTGGGGGGGTGTTAGCCAGGAGGTAAATGTCTGTACATGAGAGAAGTGAGAATAATTGTGACAAGAAGAAAGACAAAAGCTGGATTTCTTCCCTTCCCTCTTCCCCCACCCCAGTTTTCCTGCCATTTGACCTTGCCGTTCACTCGAGGGGAATGTCCTTGTTGAGTTTGCTCGAGGGGCCTGGTTTGTGCTTGAGGGGCCCGGCCTGCCCCTTCTGGGATCTCTGTAGAACAACAGGCCTAGGGCAGCGGCTGGCTCTGTAGTCTGGACCCCAAAGGAAACGCATGGAGCAGCAGCCACACACGGAGCCTGCTGAGAGCTACCTCGGCTGGCAGGTCTCGACAGCGTCACTACTGCTCATCCCCACATCTGTGACCACGAAATGAATGTTTGTCACCAACACTGAGTTTGGGGATCGTTCGTTAGACACTAGCTGATGGTTGCGAGGCAGTCAGCAGTAGCCGAGGCAATAGAAGTTTGAGTTTTTGTCAGTCTGATGATTGTGATTTGGAATCTCATGGCATTTAATTACTTATTTCTTTCATTTATTTGTAGGGCAGGTTTATTATGAGGAGAGGAAAGGAGGCTTGTGCAGACACACGTGGGCAGACAGAGCTGCCTGGGAAAGGCCGGTTTGTGGAAAGAGAGCCCTGCACAGCCACCAGCGGCGGCCTTGGGATGACAGCTGCCTGCTTTTGTTTCAGCTTGCCTCCTGTTAGTTAACTGGAGCGTATTTTCACATACTAGAAACATTCGCATTTTCTTGTTTTGTCAAATGCTTATTCACGTTTGTTTCCAGAGCACCTTGCAAACCGGTGACATGTTGGCTTAGCACTTTTTCGGCACTTTTTCAGGTACTTGGAAAACAGAGTCCCCAGGAAAGTCCATTTTGACCCAGTAGTTCATGGATTCGGGATGTCAGAGCGCACTTTGTGGGGAGCAGCAGAGCCCATGTCTGTGTCAGCGTGTTGGCATTTGGGCCGCTGTGCAAGGCGTCTTCTTTACATGTCTTTCCTAACATGTCTTCATTCCCAACACGAGGTAATGAATGCGTTTAGGTGACAACTCCAGGTGTTCATTACCATGCTACTCCTATGTGTGACACCTTCGTCATTTCCCAAGTGTCTGACACAGAGCTTCTAAATCCCTGGGAATTTCCTGGGCAAAATGGATGTTGTTCCAGTGGGCTCTGGGATGGGGCTTCTGATGGGACCTCCGGGAGGGGGGCTGGCCACCAAGACTAGAAGACTGGGGCTTTCCCCCATTTTCTGTGGGGGGAGAAGGGCTGGAAATTGAGTTAGTGATCAATCATACTTATGTGGTGAGGCCTCCATAAAATTTCCAGTAGTGGAGGATTCAGAGGTCTTCTGGGTTAGTGGGTACATCTAGATGTTGGGAAGGTGGTGTACCCCAACTCCATGGGGGGCAGAAGTTCCTGCTCTTGTGACTCTTCTGGACCTCACCCTATGTAGCTCTTCCGCTGACTGTTCACTCATATCCTGCACTTGTCCTTTACAATAAACCAGTAAGTGTGAATCAGTGTCTCCCTGAGTTCTGTGAGCCATTCTGCCAAATTATTGAGCCAACAAGGAGGGTGCAAGAATCCTGACTTAGCCAGTGGTCAGAAGGACAGATGCTGTCCTGAGGTCGCATCTGAGGTGGGGACGGACAGGCTAGTGTGGAGCCTTAACATGTCGACTCTGAAGCAACTCAAGGTAGATAGTTTCAGAAATGGACTGAGTTACAGGATATCCAGCTAGTGCTGGAGAATTGCTTAATTGTTTTGTGGGGTAGCCCCCTCCCTACATATCTCATGTCAGAAGTATTGTGAGTGTGAATACAGAAGACACATAGGAGAGGTTTTCTAAGACAGTTCACATAGCCAAGTTCCTTCGTGCTGGCCGCTGTATGGTGTTCCTCTTCAATACACTACGCCTTGCTTGTTCTTTTGTTAAAATCAGGACCCTCTGCATGAATCTTTGTATTACATGCACATGGAGGTTATGATTCATCCAATTCTGAGCTCTTGAGGATAAAAGAGAAGCTTTTGGAAAAGAAGTAGTCTTTGAGTTTGAGTACTTGGGAACTTGGAAAAACGTTCAGCCATCATCTTGGGGTTACGTAACATGGCAAAGTGTACAGCACATTTGAAGTGTGGTCTAGAATGATCTTCATCCAGTCAGGTTCCTACACCAGTTAGTGCCAGGCTCTTATGTTTGAGTTTCAAAAGGAAATCCTTGAGCCCTGTTCTTCCTCAATCTCAACCCTCCCTGCTCCCTGGAGTAGAGAAGGGGCGCTCCTAGAGCTCTAACTGCCACAGCAGACATGTTGTGCTCCTGAAGACACTGAATGATACTTTGAGAAGAGAGCATTCTAGAAACTATGATAAGGGGAGGGGTAGATCGTCTCACCCCCAATTATGTTTGCCACGTCACTATTGGCAAAACAGGGAGCCACCTCTGATTTACTCAAACAACTCCTTTTACCTCAGCTCCAGCTGCTCATTTTCAAGATATTCTACACACAAATGCACATCCACACACACACACATCGAACACACATTTCCTTTTTGTTATTGTTGGACAAAAAAGCAGAAGAGCGACAACCCTCTTTGTTCATTGTAACAGGAGATTGTCGTCATCCAAAAAGGAGATAAATAACCCAGCAAGCCAGCACACAATGAGGGCTCCACAGGGAACAAATAAAGGTGACGTGTTACCTTAATAAGGAAGGTGTTATGTAGCGTATGCTATTACTGCATCGTTAGGTATCACCTTCTAGCTTGTTCTGTATTCTCTGTTGAACCAGAGAAAATTAGGACGGGACCTGTTGCGTCTTTCCCGTAGGGCTCCAAAGTCTGATATTTCCATCCTTTCTGCAGAGCTGATGTTTACTATAAAGTAAGATAGGGGTCTGAGCTTTCAGAAAAGAAGACTTGCCTCAAAAATAAATAGTTTCTTTAAGCAAAGTAGTATTTAAGAATTTAGGGAGTTTTTAGGGCTCACATATTTCTAATGATTCATTTACTCCGACCTCCTTCTTCCTTCCGAGAACAGTCTTTCTGGAGCTGCCGTTATGATATGATCACGTTGGAATGTTTGCTATCCGTCCATATTATGAGAGGCACTTGTCATAGGTCAGTTTCCAGAATTTTATGTTGAGAATTAAAACAAGAAAATTGATTCAGCATAAGTCATTGTAAATAATATTATTGAAGTAAACAGACAAGCATAGACTTGAAGCAAATTGATAATGTTGTTGACTTTCTGGGGCCATGTTAGCAATTTGTTTAGAGTGGTGATGACTTAGGGGGAGTCAAAATTTGGGGGTTATTCTGGACACCGTGTGTTTCCTTGGCCTAAACATACATTCTGACAGGTACAGACCAAACAGCTGGGGACAGTGGGCCCAAGTCATCCTCCTGTCCTTGGCCGGATCCTCTGTCCCCCTCTTCCCACCACGCAGGAGCCCACTCCCTGGCTCCTTGTTTTCAATCAAGCACTTTCAGACACCTTCACAGTGATCATATATATATATATATATATAATTATCATATATAATTATTATTATAATAGTTATAATAATTATACTAATTATTATATTTTATATTATTATAGATAATAAATTATATAAAATAATATATAATAATAAATTATATAATTATAAATTTTATAATTTATATAATAACATAAATATAAATATATAAAATTATATAATTTATATATAATTTATATATATATTATATAATTTTATTATATAATTATAATTAGTATAATTATTATATATAATTACTATTATGTATAATAATATAATATATAATATAATATAATATATGACATATTGTATTGTAATATATAATATAATATATATAATATATAATATAATATATAATAATAATGATATTATTATATATAATATATTATATATTATATAGTATTATATATAATTATATAATATATAATAAATTATATAATGAATTGTATAATATATAATAATTATCATATATAATAATTATTATTATTTATGTCTTTTACATTATTGTGTATTCCCCGTAGGTTCCCCACCACTAATTCACCCATGAACCATCACCATAGTCCTTTGTGCTCTTTTCTCCCCCATTTTAAGCCCTTATCCTCCCCCTCCCACACTGAATGTCTCTTTCTTATTTGGTTCCCCCTATGTTCCTGTTATAGTTTAAACCACTGGACAGTGATCTTCCTTTTAATAGTTGAAACAGACTTGCATCAATGCAAGCATGGCCAGGAATCAATATCTTAAGTAAGATATATTTTGTCCCAAATATTTTGAAAAGATAAGACAAATCTTACTTTTGGTGAAAACGTCTCAGCTTTAATTATAGTAAATTTATTTCCCACAATTTATATACCACAATAAAAGAAGTAATTTTTTTTTTTTTTTTGCGGTGAGAGGGTTCATCAGAGACAGAGTGGGGAGCAGCACAGGCAGATCAGAAATACACTGCTGAGGGGAGCAGCGGGCGAGGCAGGAGAGGTCTGCCACACCATGTGGGATCCTCCCCCGCTGGGCGTCGAACCCGCAATGCGCACTGCCTACAGCTCCACAGCGCAGCGCCCAATCGCTGCGCCACCAGGGAGGCCCTAAAAGAAGTAATTTTTAAAAAAACTTTCTCTAGTCCTAAATGGCTTACCTGGCTTCAAATGTCCTAAGAGATCTAGACATCTAAGTGAGGAACATATGTTAATGTTCTTTCCTCTGCTTTGAATTTTCTGTTTGGGATTTTATGAAAGATTGCACTGTTAATATAGATAAAAAGGACCACTAAAGTGATCTGGGACTAAGGCACCAGAAATGACATAGAGATGGTTACACAGATCTCAATTTATCAAGAAATAGGTTAACTGAGCCCCCCCTGTCTTCCATGCATTAGATTCTAGTTGCTTCCTGAAGGCGAAAGGGTTGTAAAAGCCCTGTGATTCCTTTTCTTAAAATGTGACACAAGTAAATAAAGTGATGATATGTCACCACCACTTCAGAAATAAAGTAAAATGGAGTAACTGCCATAGAGTCATTAAATTACGGAGAATGAAGGCAATCGTAACAATAAAACAACATTAGCCTTCTTCCTCTGCCTGCCTGCCACTTGGGTCAATTACCTCAGCCTTCAACTGAGCTGTCAACCAGAGTAACAGGGCAAAGACTTACTGCTGACCCTAGAAGATAACCAGTGGACTAATTTCTTAACAACAAAGATGCTGCCTGGAAGTTGATATAACGTGCTTTCTTGAGACTACAGGCTTGCACACTCCATTGGGTGATTAGCTGTGTTACGTAAGAGAACACAGGAGTATATTCTTAGGGGAAATCTTGGAATAACATCAGATGATTGGGCATCACAACTGTTAAGTTCCTTCCTTGATTTTAATTTGTGACCACAGATATTCACAATCTCAAATATTTACCTTTTATTTCTATGGCAAAATATTCCTGGCAAAAGATCAAATTAGGCAAAATAATGCAAATACGAATAGCTTTTGGAATACCTCTTTGTATTTGAGTTGAAATTAAATTTGGTCTATTTTCTGAGGAAAGATGCATTTTAAGGCAAAGTTACTGGCATGTGGTAAATATAAAATGAAAACACGGAATTTGATTGATTGATGTTCTTTATTGAGACTTTCTTTATTTGGTCTTTAATGATGTCTTTATTTGGTCCAATTATATTGAGACCAAAAAGAAAATTGCATTGATTACCTTTTGGAGAAGGTAAAGTTGTCCTCCAGGAATCTCCCACCAGTGAAATTAAGGACAAGAGAGGTTCATCTAAGAGTGGTGCTTAGCCTGAAAATAAAGAAACTCATCAGTAACCCTAAAAAACTCATTTCACAAGCAGAACATCCCTATAAGTTATCTGGGTTTTAAAGATCAATTTACCATTATGAAAATAAGAATGAAGTAACAAAAAGAATATAGGGAGCAAGTGTTAAAGCCAATAAATATATTGCAGTAAGTTCCCAGATAAAGTCTTCTAATAGTTTTTGAAAACAGAGAAAAATACACATAGAACAAAGAGTGAACATTTTATTGAAAAACTTTTCCTAACAAGTAAGTATTTTGCAACTAAATTAGACTTGCCTGGATAAGACAGATGAGCAAAGGATTATAACATAAAATTTATTGAAATAGTAATACATATGGTCCCAAATTATGTAAAAAGAAATTGTTAACCTCATTTATAATTACATAAATACAAATGAAGGCATTGAGGCATTATTTTTCTTCTATCTTATTACAAATTCTTTTCAGTTTGGTAATGTTAAAAGTCTATTAGTGTAGGAGAGAAAGGCACTTTTTACATACTGCGTATGGAAGTGTAAATCAGGTTTAAATCTGGGAAGGATGGTCTTTACCTAATTTAAATTTGACAAATGCACAAGTCTTTGACCCATTAATTGCACTGTCAGGAATGGGTTACGAGGAATACTTCCAGAAGTGCCTCAAGATTATGTGTAACACAGTTACACTGTGAGTAAAAAAGGAAATAGACTACCCATTGATTGAATAATGGTTAAGTAAATGTTTGCACAGTTATAAAATAAATAACAAAATCACACACAAAAATATATGGTGTGTGTATGGATATAGAAGCAAAAGTAAAATACACCCATTTTAAGTATGTAGTAAATATTTTAAGATATTAAGTATGTTAAAATTATATTAAATTCTATTTTAAAACAAAACTTAAAACTAAATTTATTATAATGTAATTATATGAAAAATATCCTAAACTTTAAAAGAATATTGTTTCAAATTTTCACATGTAGTGCATTCCACTTTTGTAGTTTACATAATATGCAAAGGTAACTGGAATTTGGAGGAAATGGATTTCCAATTCTCATTTTTACATTCTTTCAAATTAATAAAAAACATTAACATGTAACCATATAAAAATTTAACATGTGACAGTGATTATGTTGATATTTTAAAAAGTTAAATAAAATTTTGTAAGTAAATAAATATAACTAAGGTGTTTAATATTTAAGTTTGTTTCAGGAACAATCTTTTCTTTTTTAATTTAATTTATTTATTTTTACAATGTCTGCTTTCTTTTCCCAGGTGTAGTCCCCATAGAATTCCCACCACTAGTTCACCTGTGTACCATCACTATAGTCTCTTCTGCTTTTCCCACCATCGTTTTAATCCTGCTTCCTCCCCCTCCCCTGCAGAATGTCTCTGAATTATGTTTGTCTGTTTGTTTTTGTTTTGTTTTGTTGTGGTTTGTATTGTTGTTGTTCCCCTCCCTTATTTGGTTCCCCTATATGCCTCCTGTAAGTGAAACCACTGATTTTTTTTTTCCTTCTGACTTGTTTCACTGAGCGTAATCCCTTCTAATTCCATCCATGTTGCTGTGAATGGCATGAGTTTATCTTTTCTGACTGCTGAGTAGTATTCCATCATGTATATATACCACATCTTCTTGATCTAGTAGTCTCTTTTTGGGCATTGGGTTGTTTCCAGGTCTTACCTATTATAAACAGTGCTACAATAAGCATAGGGGTGCAGGTATTCTTTTGAATTAATGTTTCCATGTCCTTTGGGTAGATCCCAATTCTAGGAGTAGAATTTCTGGGTCATATGGTAGCTCCATTTTTAGTAGCCTGAGAAACTGCCACACAGCTTTCCATAGTGGTTGGACCAGTTTGCATTCCCACCAGCAGTGTAGGAGAGTTTCAGGAACAATTTTAACCTAAAAATAACACGTCTTTGCATCTCATTCCTAAAGCATAAAATTGTTGCATCGAGAGCCAGTCTTTCTTACACTGTGACCAGGGTCACTTTAATCCTGAGCTGCCCACCTACCCAGTTTTCAGTAAGCCAGCCACAGAAGTGAATTAATCACTCCATTATTTACTCACAGCATCCAGGAATTTGGTAAAAAATAAATAATTTTGCCTCTTTCACAGACTGACATTTAAGTAGAAAAAAAATGTTTTTCAAAATCAAAGCAGAAAAATGATTTGTTGAACTGAGACCAAATCAGAATTCGATTGATAAAAACTAGCATGTTCCCTTTAAATTAAACTTCACTTCGATGTCGCAAGCTCATATACAACCTGTAAACCCATTGGTAGTGAAACTGCTTTTACACAAATTGGTTTTTTCTTTTACCGTATTGCTTAATTTTCTTCTTGCCATGTTTTCAGTAATGATGTAAGTTTGGAAGATGATCAGATACGACAATACATTGTCTTTAAGTATTTTGCATTTCTTTATATGAACATAAAATTAGTAAATCTAAGGAGAAAATGCAAGATTTTGAGTGCTTTTTCCCTTTTTGTCTCAAAGTGAAGAGGAACTATAGGATGCCTATTACTTCATTAAACAATTGATTTATTTACCCTCTAAGTTATGTTCTTAAGGAGTTGAGAAAGGAAGGTGGAATTGTAATTTGAAAAACTGAAGCATGAGAGAATGTTTGGATCTATTGATAAAAGTGTTTTTTCTTAGGCCATTTTTGCTCTTTGGTAAAATGAAAATATGGCTACATTTACTCATATGATTCTTTCTGGATAACTGGAAAATCATAAGGGACTCTGGATGGTGAGGTCAATGAGTAATATTTAAAACTAGAACAGGCAGGAGTGATTTCTAACTTCAGTTCTATATAGAAGTTGGAAGGAAGAACAAGCCCTAGAGGTCTCATTATAATGATTATTAGTATCGAGCTCCCTATACTAATGATCTTGTTTTCTCCATGTCCACGGAGATCCAGCTCTTGGAAGAGTAGAACTGATTAACGTGTTGTCCCCATCCTGCAGATGGCTATTAAAAAGCTTCAAATGAGTTTCATTATAATTCACAACATGGATAAATCTCTAGGGTCCTCCGTCTTAGAGGAGACACAGTGATTAGGAACTGATTGCAGTGGGACCTGCGTCAGCTCCTGTCACTGCTGGGCTCCTTAGCTTACACTTGCCTCTCAGAGTTTCCCGGCAGCCCTGGGGATTTACCCAACAATATCATTTGTACCATCTAGTCTCATCTTTCCCAACACAATTGCAATAGTTTTCTCCTCATGTTGGGATGGCACTGTGTTAAGCAAGGATTTAGTGGAGTTTCTAGGAGAGCTATTCTCCATCTGTGACATTTTTGTCTTCCATATTTAATCTTCAGCAATAATTCCCATACAAATTTCTAATGCAGAATTACTCTGGAAGTTAAATTTTATTCATCGCACATATTTGCAGGCATTGTGAAAGACACTTAGAACATCAATAAATGTGTATCTGCTTGAAAGCTGTCACATAATCCAGAGGAAGGTAAGAATCCAGAGGATATTACAACATTGTGACCTACTCAAGATAGAGAAAAAAATAAACAATGGATTCTTGATTGATTCTGTTGTATTTTACACTTGATATTTTCACTTCCCACTAAATATTGTGTTCACGGCTGTCTTCCTAGAAGGTGTTAGCTCATAGTACTCTAAATATTTTTTATATAGCAACTAATCTTTAAAGCGACAGTAAATATAACAGATTGAAGACTTGCTCTCTTTTACAATAGCAGCATTTTTAAAATAAAATTTTATTATACTTCTAAAAGTTGAGATAACAGCAACCTCGCTGGTGGCACAAGGGGTTAAGTCTCAGCACTGTGAAGATATCCGCAGCCACTGCAGCACGAGTTCAATTGAGTTCAATCCCCAGCCAGGGAGCTTCCCACAGGGTGCAGTAGACCTCTCCTGTCTCCCCGCTGCTCCCCTCAGCAGTGGATTTCAGTAGTTACGCCTGTTCTGCTCCCCATTCTGTCTCTGGTGAATCCTCTCACTACCCTACAGCTCTTGCCTTCACCCTAGGTCTTGTATGCATAAATAAATAAATCTTTAAAAAAAATTGAGGTAGGGGCCTCCCTGGTGGCGCAGCGGTGAAGCACTGCGCAGTGGAGCTGTCGGCAGCCGCTACGCGAGCTCCATGCCTGACCGAGGAGATTCCCACATGGCGCAGCAGACCTCTCCTGCCTTGCCCACTGCTCCCCTCAGCAATGTATTTCTGTCGATCTGCCTGTTTGCTCCCCACTCTGTCTCTGGTGAACCCTCTCGCTGCCCCATGCCTCTGGCCTGTATCCCAGCTTGTATGCATAAACAAATCTTAAAAAAAGAAAATCGAGGTAACTTTGATTTACAACATTGTATGAGTTTTAAGAATATAGTTTCACACCATCTCAAATGTATAATACCACACCACACCCACCATCAAAGTTCTAGTTCTAGTTGCTGTCTACCTATCCATCTACCTATGTGTTCCTTCCACTTCCCTCCCCTTCCTTCCTTGCTAAATACCACTCTGTCTTGGAAGCTAAGGGTTCATTTTTGTTGTGTTTGTTCCTTTGCTTTGTTTCTGTATAATTCACATATGAGTGAAACAAAGGGTATTTGTCACTGTCTTTCTGACTTGCCTTTAGCATAATCCTTTCAAGTTTCATCCCCATTGTCATAAATGGCAAGATTTTATCTTTTTTTTTAAATAACCAAGTGTTATTAATTATGTGACATTGCATTGCGTTTATATGATGTTGTTTTTCTGACGGATTTGAGAGCGGAGCAGGGTCCTTGGGTTCTCTCTGGGAAAGGTTTCACCAGAGCTCCCTTCAGCGGCACGTGACAAGTTTCTCCACGAGACAGAGACTCAGTTATACTCAAAGAACAGATTTATTAGGCCAAGGAAGTAAAGGGCACTTGTACAGACACATCAGGCAGAAAGAGCTGCCCCGCTGAGGGGCAGGTTGGCTAAGAGAGGCCTGCATGGTGCAGGTCACGGGCAGACAGGCAGGCCGCTGCCCTGCAGAGGGACAGAGTTGGTAAAGGAAAGCACCTGCATAGGCACCGGTGGGCAGAGAAATGGCTGCCCCGAGTTCTTGCCTGGATGACACTGATATTGCCTTCTTTCAGTTGGGAGGGGCTCATTCTCGAGGATGGCTGTTTGTTCACTGGCTAGCTAGAATTAGAAAAGAGAAGGAGATTCTACAATGGGCTCAATTTCCATATCTTTGCCCCTAGACTGCCATCTAGCTCCTACCTATGCTTTGTCACTTAGGAGCTGGCACCTAGGGATTGTGCTCATGGTTATGTTGATTCCTTCTACCCCCACTTCCTGTGTGGGTCTAGTTCTGATCTTATTTTGCATTCTGTCTCCTCCATCACATGGACCGCATCTCCTTTACCATTCATCTGTTGATGGGCTCTTGGGTCGTTCCATATCTTTGCCACTGGGGAATAGTGCTGCAAGGAGCATAGGTGTGCAGATGTCTTTTTGAATTAGTGTTTTCCTGTTCTCTGTGTAGCTGCTTAGAGTTTGACATCTTGAATCATATGGTAGTTTTATTTTTAATTTTTTGAGGAAACTCTGTACTGCTTTCCAAAGTGGCTGCAGCTTTTCCAGCAACAGTGCACGAGGTTTACCTTTTTCTCCACACCCTCGACAACACCTGTTATCTCTTGTCTTTTTTTAAAAGATTTTATTTATTTTTTATGCATACAAGCTGGGATGTAGACCAGAAGCATGGGGCGGTGAGAGGGTTCAGCAGAGACAGAGTGGGGAGCAGAACAGGCAGATCAACAGAAACACATTGCTGAGGGGAGCAGCGGGCGAGGCAGGAGAGGTCTGCTGTGCCATGTGGGATTCTCCCCAGCCGGGTGTCGAACTCGCGTCACCGCTGCCGACAGCTCCACAGCACTGTGCTTTAACCCGCTGCGCCACTGGGGAGGTCCTATCTCTTGTCTTTTTGACCTAGGCCATTCTCACCTGTGTGAGATGGTATCTCAGTGGGGTTTTAATTTGCATTTCCATAACAATAAGTGATGGTGAGCATTTTTCTTTTCATGTGCCTATTGGTTTCTTTGAGGTAATGTCTTTACAGATTCTATGCCCATTTTTTTGTCAGGCTATTTTTTTTTCTGGTTGTGTTGTCTGAGTTCTTTGCATAGTTTAGATATTAATCCCTTGTCAGGTATGTGGGTTATGAAAATCTCCTCACAGCCAGTAGTTTGACTTTTCATTTTTCGTGGTGGTTTCTTTTGCTCTTCAGAATCTTTCTGATTCGATGCAGTGCAGTCCCTGCAGAGTTAATTTTGGTGACTTACATTCTGAGGGAAAATTGGTCTTTATTGACAAGAAAATGGTGACTGTACCTTATTTCTTCCTCATGCATCTCCATTTACCATAAGCAAATATTTCTAATTTATTGACAGCTGAGTATACTTAATACAGTGTCTCCCAGATCTGTGTTGACTCAAATGACAGAGTTGCCTTCTTTCTTAAGAATAATATTCTGTTGTATTGTATACCACATTTTCCTTATCTGTTGATTTGGGTTGTTTCCCTATCTTGACTATTAAGAATAATACTGCAATGAGGGCCTCCCTGGTGGCGCAACGGGTTAAGTCTCAGCACTATGAAGCTGTCCGCAGCCACTGCAGCACAGGTTCGATCCCTGGCCAGGGAGATTTCCACATGGCGCAGTAGACTTCTTCTGTCTCGCCTGCTCTCCCCTCAGCAGTGTACTTCATCGATCTGCCTGTTCTGCTCCCCACTCTGTCTCTGGTGAATCCTCTCACCACCCCACACCTCTGGCCTGCACCCCAGTTCTTGTATGCATAAATAAATAAATCTTTAAAAAAAAAAAGAAGAATACTGCAATGAACATGATGAATATGAGTATGATATTGGTTGGAATGTGAACTGGTGCAACCGTCTTTGGAAAGCAGATTTACCTTAAGAAATTAAAAATGGAGATAGCGTGTGTTCCAGCAATCCTGTCCCCAGGCCTCTATCCAAAGAATGTGAAACCTTCAACTCAAAAAAATAATATGCTTTACCATGTTTATTGCAGCACCATTTACAATGGGTTGGACGTGGAAGCAATCTAAATGCTCATTCATAGATGATTGGGTCAAGAAGATGTGGTACATCCACATATTCAGCTGTAAAGAAAGATGAAATGTTGCCATTTGCAGCAAATTGGAGGAAGTTCAAGGGAATTATGTGGACTATACAAGTATTGGACATTTATATAGATGAAGCATGGATTCGTGAAAAAAGAACCTTTAGAAGATAAAAATGCAGTGTTCCTTATTGTCTTGTTATGAAGAATATTCTGTTATTCTCATGAGATGGCAGGACAGTGAGAATGTATCTGATTGTTTTTACTTTATGCCTAAGTAAGTCAACTAAACTTTATAAAATTAAGTAAAAGGCGATATTGCATCATTATAATGTGATTGAGGATATAGATGATAAATTTTTTTCCCTTGAAACCTGACACTCATTATTCTCTATACCTAAATTTTTTAGGGGAGAGTGTGATGAGACCTAACCCTTATGAAGAAAGATGGAAATTTTGAAGAAATTAGTTGGAATTCCAACAGGGGCTCAGAAAATCAAAATATCTATAAAATGTGTACTCTTGCTCTCCCACCCCCACTCCAAGATATTACTGATTTTGAGCAAATGAAGATCTCAGCCACCTAGAGATGAAAATGGCTTCAATTATGCACCAGAGACTGAGTGTAAGAGAATGTTTATTTATAAATGGATAGTACATTTTTGTAGCAGTGGACACATCTATGACTTGTCTTCCAGGGGATGAGCTGGGACATGCCTTGAGCCTTGAGTCTCCAACCTCCACATAAGCTTTAATGATGCCTTTAGTAAATGTTACAGCAAGGCTTAGCATCGACCTTTTACTTAGTTTATAAAGTAGGAAGCCTCATCTATATTCTAATTTTTATACTTCCTCATGGGAATAACAGAACATTTTCTATAATCAAAATGAAACCTAAACCCCATTCTTATAAACCCTAACTACTCTAAAATAAAATCTAATCTGTCTGGACAAAGTGCAAGAGCTACTGCTTCAAAATAGGAAAATATGCCCATTGTGTTTGAAAGTATGTATTGGAAAAAGCTTGTTGGGTGTTTGGCATTTTTTCTGTGGCCTCTAGATTAAACTGAGCTTTTTTTTTTTTTGCATATAAGTTGGGGTACAGGCCAGAGGTGTAGGACGGTGAGAGGGTTCAACAGAGACAGAGTGGAAAGCAGGACAGGCAGATCAACTGAAATACACTGCTGAGGGGAGCAGCGGGTGAGGCAGGAGAGGTCTGCTGCGCCCTGTGGGAATCTCCCCTGCTGCGCTTAGAACTCACACTGCTGACAGCTCCACAGTGCTGTGCCCGACCCATTGCACCACCAGGGAGGCCCTAAACTGAACTTTCTTAAAGATTTTTAGGGAATTTAAATGGGAACTTGGTAAACCCATTCGTTATTCAGTTCCTAATGATAACACTGCCAATACTCCCAAATATTGGAATCCTTATTCACTTGTATGAGTTCTAACATAATATTTGTTTTCAGGGTTATGAGATGGTACTTATCTGGTTGGTAATATTTCACAACTGAGGAATCATACCTGCATTTAAGATTCAGTCACTTCATAAGAAACCATTTAAGTTCATTTTTATTATGACTGGTGAAGCATTACAGTCATTCATGTAAATATGAATAAATCTATAGCCAGAGAAGAGCTAATCATACAGACTCCAATAGTTCCTCAGAGTTCATCTCATTCTCTGCCTCTGGCCAGGGTTATCCTGATAATATAAGGGAAATAGGGAGATAAATACTCTTCAAGCCCTTGAAGCAGAAATCCTTTAGCCTTCTTTTGTCACTAATAAAGGGCTGCATTCTTGAGTTTCTCAGTTCCTCTGTTCTAATTTCTTAGTTCTAATTCCTCTGGTTGCCAAGTCTTTGAAATGATATGTGTGTGTCTGCCCTGATTTAAACGTAACAAAATGACATCTAAGCACAGTGACACGATACTTATCTCACAAGAGCAAACACATTATTATCTAATTGATGCAATTTATTACCTACTGCATTTAAGTAAGTGTCCATTATTAGGGGAAAAAAGACAAATTTGTCTTTTCTGTGACTTCTGGATCCTTGACCAGGTAATTTCAGTTTCATAAGATTTTAAAAACTTGGGCCAGATAATGCCCAGTATTAGCTAGTAGCTGTTCATTTACAGAGGGCCACAGTGGGGGATTTATTGCTTAGATTATTGAGAGGCATGAATTATCAAGTCCCAGGGTGAAGACAGTGTGGGCACTTCATAGCCAGAGAAACTGTTTACTCTGTGCCAAATGTGACATGAGGTAAATACAACCCGTGGGAAAACCAGAAGATGATTTTAGATGTTACTGCTATTCACTCTGTTTGGGGTTGAAAATCCCAATGTTAACATTCAACAATCACGATTACTCATACTCTCAGGTGATGCAGGACCATGAAGAGCATTCGTAAGTCTTTCCAATCCCATAGATCCCACTGCTTTTAAAAACTTTGGTAAGAACTTCATTCCTGAAGCTTCCTCATAAAATAAAAAGATTGATATTAAAAACATGATCAAGCCTATGTAAATAAAGTGCATAGAAATTTAGGCTGTGCGGAATTGGCATAGTAAATCTTAATTATCTACGATTCAGCTATAGTTTAAGGTTGAAAAATCACAACTATAATTAAAAAACAAAGCCAAATCCAATGATATGAGACAGGCCGAGCTGCCACGTCTTCCCACACAGGATCATTAACTTACCAGATTTGACTGCGGCCTCAGAAATGCCATGTCCACAGTAACTTCTTTTTCCTGGGACTTCACTTGGAAAACCAAGCGGATGACCAGAGTGGAAACAGAGAAGATAAAGATGGCACGTAAGAAATCGATGAGAGAGAGAGTAAGGTAAAGAGGCCACAGGATTCAGTAAAGCTGAAATCTGGATGGATGAAGAGAGAATGTTGATGAGCCCCCAAGACTTAAATCACCCAGGGTCCCCAAGTATCCATCTACCCTCACCCCCCACCCTGGCCAAGGATCCAGATGAGGAGCAGCCTGAAGGAAACTGGGAGTCTCTCAGATGGCCTCTCAGACAGGGGCACATGAAGATCAAAAGATTCAAGTCTGAAAAGGAAGAACTTATGTGTTTCAATGTTGGTATAAGATTGGCTACTTCTTGTTCTGCATCACCCTGTGGAGTAAAACTTAATTAAAAAAAAAAAGATTCCCTTAACTAATTAACCCTAACAAAGGTTGGGAAAAGATATGATCTCTGAGGAAACATTTCTTTTGTTTTTTTTAAAGATTTATTTATTTATGCACACAAGCTGGGGTGCAGGCCAGAGGTGGGGGGGGGAGAGAATTCCCCAGAGACAGAGTGGGGAGCAGAACAGGCGGATCCACTGAAGTCCCCTGCTGAGGGGGCAGCAGGAGACAGGAGAGGTCTACTGTGCCATGTGGGAAGCTCCCTTGCCAGGGATCGAACTAGTGCTGCAGTGGCTGCTGACAGCATCATAGTGCTGAGACTTAACCCCTTGTGCCACCAGGGAGGCCCATTTCTAGATACTTTTGTCAATTAGAAACAGAACATATATGATCTACACCATGTCCAACAGTGTTTTAAATATAAACATTATTAAAGTCATATAGCATAATCTTAAAACCACACAAAAGTGGTAAAGATGGACTATGTAGAATAGCTGGAAACACCAATAATATTATCATCCCCATTAATTTATTAACAAATGGCATAAAAAGATTTTTTTTCTGTCAACAGAAATACTGGAAGACACAGATGAGCAGTCACCACTAATCAGTGTCAACTCTGTATCCCAGCAAGCTTCTTGACACAGTCAGAGGAGCTGTTCCTCTGAGAGTTTCTTCTTACACTTAGATTAAGTTATTAGCTTGTCCCACCATCTCAGCCTAGTATTTTCTTGTGGAAACTAGGGAGAGAAATACCTGGAGAATTTGGTGCTCTCAAGAATTTCTCATCTGACATAATGAGTCCCTCTGAGAAAAGACAGCAGTGAGGCCCTCAAGGAGCAGTTAACTCGATGAAGTGTGTTAGTAGTAGGTAGTTAGACAAAGAAGAACATTTAGAAGTAATCATTTACATTTCCCCCGTTTGTTTAAACATATCCCTGATTCATATCCACCCCTAGCCCGTTACAAATACATTTAAAATTGTAATGGATGGAAATAGTGTTATTACAGAAAGCTACTTTCTGTCCAAAAAAATAATAATAATACTACATGTCAAGAGTTAGAAGTAACTGCAAGAGATACTACCAAACTTATTAGCCTATGACTTCAGATATTGTGATAGACATCATACTGTCATCTTTCCCATGAAATGCAATTATGTTTAAACAAACTCTCCTTTATTTCAATTAATTTGTTGATTTATTGCAGTGAACCTAATTCATTGTCATTGTTGTTTTTCTGGAAATGAACAACAGGTTACTTAGGAAGCTTTTATCACCTGTATTCACAAAATTTTGTCAAATGTCCATTTCTCAAACCCGTTTTTTTTTTTTAAATTATATGACTTTAGATTTTTTAAGTATTGTTTTATGGTCTAACATGAATTTCTTTTGTTTAAGTTAAGAGCACATCTGGGCCTCCCCGGTGGCGCAGCGGTTGAGCGCTGCGCTGTGGAGCTGTCAGCAGTGGCGACGCGAGTTCAACGCTCGGCCGGGGAGAATCCCACATGGTGCGGCAGACCTCTCCTGCCTCGCCCGCTGCTCCCCTCAGCAGTGTACTTCTGATCTGCCTGTTCTGCTCCCCACTCTGTCTCTGGTGAACTCTCTCATCGCCCCACGCCTCTGGCCTGTACCCCCAGCTTGTATGTATAAATAAAATTAAAAATAAAAAAAAATCTTTAAAAAAAAAAAAAAAGTTAAGAGCACATCTGTAAAGAATATGCATTCTGCTGGTGGTGGTGAAGTCTTCCATAAATGTAAGTGGCCCAACTGGCAGTCTGTGTCATCCCAGCCTTTTCCAGTCTTTTCTAGTCTTTTCTAGTCCTGATCTTCTGTCTTTTCTTTCATCTCTTACTGACAGAGGAGTTTTAAAATATTGAACTATCACTGTAATTTGTATGCTTGTCCTCTCATTACTGTCATGTGTTACTTCCGGTATTCTCAAGCTCTCTTACTAGGAATAAACAGATAGGCTAGTCATGTTTCCTTGATTAATCTATTCTGCTATCATTAAAGAAATGCTTCCCTTGATCCTTGGTAGTAGTCATCGTTCTGAAATCTTCATCTGCTATTGTGCCTTTAGAGTGATTAGTACTTGCGTGATGTCTCTCTTTCCAGTCTCTTATTTTTCAATTTATTTGTGACTTTATATGGGATTTGACGATCAGTCTTTTAATTGGATTTCTAAGATAATTTATATTTTATGTTTTTATAGGTATTGTTGAGTTTTAACCAGCAACTGTTTGCTATCTGAACTTTGTTCCTTTTTTTCCTGTTTTCCTTGGTTTGAGTATTTCTTCTTACTCCATTTCATCTCTACTATTTGTTGTGTTTTATTGGGTTTTCTAAGATTTACAGTGTACATCTTTATCAGTCTGTTTTTAAATGATATGTTTCACATATGAAGCAAAATCTTTACACAATATACTTCCATTTCCCTCCCTCTATCCTTTGTATTATGTTTTAAATCTACATATATCATAATCTCCACAAAACAACACCCTCAAACCTGCTTTTTTTGATTTTTGCCTTTTTGTGACCAGTCATCAAGTCTCAAAGCAGTCTTCTTCCATCTTCTCTTTCCTTGAACACTCATATTCCACAGGCTTCTAAGTCTACCCTTAACATATGTCTTTCATACCTCTACCTTCTTTTTATTCCCTCCTCTCTCGCCCTATCTCAATACCTCATTAATTTTTCCCTGATTATTCTAAGAACCTGTTGCTCAGTCCTTAATGTCTTACTACTTAGTCATCTTTTACTTTGCTACAAAAGGAACTTTCCAAAATATAGGCGTGATCATGCCGATACTTAAAGCCCTAAAGTGACTCTGATTGCCTAGAAGTCCTTCATGTTCCTTAATATTGATGCTGGTTCTGGACCAACATACCTTTCCAGTTCTATCTAAAAGAAATTCTGTTTTACACCTCAGATGCATCCAACTACTCAGCATTTTTCCTTAACAGAAAAACTAAATCCTTTCTGGAAAATAGTTTGCTATAAAGGACAAGAATAGGCTTTGGAGACAGTATGTCTGAAACAATCACTATAAGTTTTAAAAATAGAAAGCCTCATTTACCGTCACTGGGGATTAAAAATTACTTTGGCGAGTTTTTGTTCTATAAAGTAAGAAATATTAAATATCAGGCCTCCCTGGTGGCACATCGGTTAAGTGCTGCGCTGTGGAGCTGTTGGCAGCGGCGACGTGAGTTCAACACCCGGCCAGGGAGATTCCCACATGGCGGGCAGACCTCTCCTTCCACTCCCGCTGCTCCCCTCAGCAGTGTGTTTCCGTCTATCTGCCAGTTCTGCTCCCCACTCTGTCTCTGGTGAACCCTCTCACCGCCCCACACCTCTGGCCTGTACCCCAGCTTGTATGCATAAATAAATAAATCTTTTAAAAAAACTTAAAAAAAGAAATATTAAATATCTAGTGCTGCCCGTGACATAAAATAGATGTTTGATACTTGTGACTTTTCTTAAATATATGTCTTCTTGCTT
Source organism: Scalopus aquaticus (assembly GCA_004024925.1). Taxonomy (NCBI): domain Eukaryota; kingdom Metazoa; phylum Chordata; class Mammalia; order Eulipotyphla; family Talpidae; genus Scalopus; species Scalopus aquaticus. The sequence goes on from PVIJ01008211.1 coordinate 60,188, forward strand.
ATGACATTCTCTCAGGTGGGAATGTTTATTCTATTAAAAATAATACTAAAGTAAACAAAATTCAGTTGAAATATTTTCTCTGAAGAATGCTCTTTCCATTTTGTATATTCCTCATTATACTTAGCTATTCTTTCATCTGGGTCCTAGAAGCTCTTTATTTGCAGTTCTATCATTCTTTTGCTGTATTTATTATGTCCTATATTAGATTTTAGTTTATTTTAAATAAATTAGAAGAAGTGGATTATTAAGGAGTGACTTACTAAAAGAATAAAATGAAAAGAGAAGATGGAAAAATTTAGAGGGGTTTATTAAAATGGAGGTATTAAAATGCTTCTTGTGGTTGGTAAGTGAGGAGATGTGAAAGTAGGGATAATAAGGTGGGATAGAAAGGAGACCCTTACCTGATTTACGGACAGGAAATCATGAGGAAACCCCTCTGGTGCTCCACTCTCTCCATTCACACACAAAGTCAAGTATACAATAAAAAAATTACTAGATATGAAAAAAATCATAATAAGATCAGTAATCAAGAATTTTTTAAGGCTATAGAAAAAGATCCTTAGATAACCCACAATTTGAAATAGTAGACACAAATTTGAACGTAACTATAGTCAGTTTGTTAAAGGAAAATATGGACAAAACAGATGAACTCAGAAGAACTTCACTAGACTTGAGATGTAAAAAAGAATAAAACGTGCATTACAGAAATGAAAAGCAAAATAACTGAAATTAAAAACTCAGTCTGAGTTTAACATCATGACATAGGAAGAGTGATTGGAAGACGAGTAGGGAAAAATGCAAAAGTAATACCAAGATCAAAAAAAGAATGGAAACAAATTAAGAATATAACAACATAAAAGTCACATATAAAAGGTTCTTGATACAACGAATTAGGGCTTAATCAGAAGTAAGGAAGAAAAATATTTTGCAGAAGTAAAATATGATTAAAAATAATAAAGATAATTGCTGAAAATTTTCTAAAACTTAACAAAAAACATCAACCAATAGAATCAGGAATCTCCGTAAAAGATAAACTGAAAGATAAAACTACATAAAGGATTCTTTTTGTAGAAAATGATACCAAAAGCATAACTCATAAAAGAAAAAAAAAGGCATTGAACTTTATCAAAATTAAAAACTTTTGGTTCTGTGAAACATAAACTATCAGCTACAACCTGGAAGGAAATATTTGTAAACCATAGGACAAACGACTTGTAACTAGAATACATCAAGAACCTCTCAAAACTCAACAATAAAAATGCAACTAATGCATTAGGAAATGGGTAAAATAACTTAGCTGACATTTCACCACATAGGATATATTGTTGGCAAATAAATACATAGAAATATATAAAACTATTACAGGTGAACATCTGTGAAGAGGAGGCACCTTTCTCCCCACATCCACTTACATGCAGCTGCCTTGGACTACAGGTTCCAGTGTGCCATGAACCAGACTTCCTGAGCGAGGAGGCTGCTGGGAATTAGAGCAGGGATTGGGGAACTGACTGGACTATATAACATGGAAGGCAGGTGGGCCCACTCTCTTGATTCTGTGGCCCCGCTTGTCCTGTGTACCACTTGTTAGCCAATTAACTATTCCTCTCCCTCTGTGTGTGTGTGTGGATGTGGGTGTGGGTGTGTTGTCCCTCCTCTAGCTGCCTTTGCAGATAAAACTTTTTGTTTAAATTTCCCACTGTGTGTCTGCTTTTTGGTCTTTTGGCAGGGTGAGGACTTAGACCCAGGTCACCCCATTTCCCCTGGGGTGCCCTACAACAGGTGACCACCCAGTGGGGCAGTCACACCCATGGTTGACCAGAGCAAGGAAGCTTTCCTTGCATTTGCCATTGTGAGTTGCAAGTGTGGGACACACAGAAAGATTTCTCTGTCATTCAGAGCAGCTCCTCTGTAGACCAATGACTTGAATGTCTTCTATAGTTTCCTTCCATCTAGCCCTTCTCCTTTTCTTATGAGTTCAAGAGTGGGTGACTTGACAAAAATCAAGTCCTGTGGGATTTTGGTTTCTGGGGCACTTCTTGGATGCGTGTATGTGCATTCTTTCCAACTTTGTTTTCGGTTCAAGAACAGTGGAGCCTTCTACTCTGAGAATCTGCTTGGGTGATTGGAGTAAGTTCAGTTGTAAGTTAATGTTGTATGTTTTTTTGTGTGTAACACTGTTTGGCCTGTGTGCACATTAGAATCAGAAAATTGCAGATCCTGTAAGAACAGAAGTGGTGGAAGGAATCAGAGCTCCTAGGAAAAAACCATATTCCTTGAAAGAGGAGGCTTTGATGGGAATTGAGCCAGTACTGCAGAGACTTTTCAGTCTCGCTTCATTCAGCCCTATTGCTCCCCCCACGAGACTCCAGTTTTTCCAGTAAAGAACCCCCACACAAATGAGCATCATTTTGTCCAGGGTATGAGGGCTATTAATGAAATTGTCCAGGACAGACATCCAACTGTGCTACATCCTCACACTCTGTTAACTGCCATACCTGGAAATTTAGGCTGTTTTTCAATAGTGGTCTTGGAGAATGCCTTATTTTGCATCCCAGTAGATCCCTAGGGTCAGCTGCTCTTTACTTTTGAATGGCAGGACCCTGAATCCAGAAGCTCTCTGCTGGACTGTACTTCCCCAAGAGTTTAAGAATTAGTGGCTAGGAGTGTCTCAGAAGAATCCAGCTAAAACAGAGCATCCTCCTATAAAATGCGGGCAGTTTCCTGATCACCAGCCCTGACTATGAATCTTTTCTGGAAAATGTCATGTTTGTTTTTGAATCCCTTGCCAGAATATGGCCATAAGGTGTTGCCCCGAAGTCTCCTATATGCCAAGTCTTGCATATCTATTTGGGATATGCAAGATTAAGAATACTTGGGATTGAAATTAAGAAATTGTCTTCAGAATGCCATTCTGAGCTTCAGTTTTGAATACTACATCAGACATAGATCAAGAGTGTAGGAAAGTGACACAAAGAAACTTTTGAGGGTCAGGAATATATATGTTTACTATCCTGATGGTCTTAATAATATGTTGACAATGTACTAAATTTCACATTGTATTAGTTGCAATTTATTATATGTCAATTATACCCCAATAAAGCTGTTAAATAAAAAAAAAAGAGTGTAGGATCAAATAGTATATAAAACATATTCAGAAGATTTTTAGCTATGACTTAATTTTGTACTCTTTAGCATCTCCGGGCCTCCAGGTACACCTCTGCATCCGTTACGATCTGGTGGTCGGGTCTTACTCAAGGCCTGGCTGGGTAGAGATGCCCAAGCGCAACGGTAAGAGACATGGCCTTGCCCTTATGATGTTTTCCTAATCTCGCACACATTTTCAAACTTGCAAGCATAAAACTCTGGGTGCGTCACTCCAGATCGAAGAAGGAGATGACCAGGAACCACTGTGCTTGGGAACCTGCCAAAGACTTGAGGTATTTGTTTAAGAGAAAGACGAAAGCTGAATGTTGTCTTTTCCTCTTTTAGCTTCTGTTGCAAGATTCCCCAGGCCGGGTGGACGTTGGGAGACCCTGAGAGGATAAATAAGACCAGACGTCTCCCTTGGTAATTGCTCTCACTGAGCTTTTTTCTCCCCTTTTCCAAAATACAAGGTGTGTGGGACGACACCCGAGCCACGTGACCTACTAGCCTTCGGGATTTGACTTTGTCTCAATGGAAAGAACTTGGTTTTGATTTTTAGCTCTTCTTTTTAAATTTTTTAAATTTAATTTTGCAATTTTTATTTTTGTGAGTCTTCTGTTTTTTATGGGCCTGTGTTTTGATTTTTTTCCTGTTTGTCTCTTTGTAGACTGTTTTTCCAGCTCCATGTATGGTTTAGGTTGAACAAACAGTCTGGCTACTTAAATGTGAGGAAAACTGTCTTTCTGTCAGGCAAGGCTGGGAAGAATCTAGCCTCCAAAAAACTAAGGTTTGTCCTCATGAGGAAGTAAAGAGAAAGCTTAGGAGGAGCCCTAGCGTTGGGTTTTGAGGCTATGGGCGGTAGGGGGGCAACAGGGAAGGTGAGTTTTCAACTGAAGAGTCGTTTTCATTTTTCCTATTATGTTAGGGATTACTGACGATTTCTAAAAATCTCTGAGCCCTGAATCACTATAGTCCCTCCACCCGCAGGTTCTTCCCAAGGGGCAGGGTCTACACCGCGCAGTGCGTGTTACTGCATCACATCCAGACAGCACCGGAAAGCATCATTTTCTCCATTTGTAAAATGAACCCGAAGATCAGAGGGTAAGAAAAAACCTCAGGCGGTACAACTAATTAAGCAAGGAAAGGAGAGGAACCCACAATCGTCAGATTTCAAATTCCATGTTATTAAATTGCCTCTATGATTTCTGAACTTCTACGGGGAAGAAGACATTCTCCTTAAATTGAGTCTCATGCCTCGCTAGGTCAGAACGATGTCAATATTGTTTTGCGGTTTTTTTTTTTTTTTTGGATAGTGAGTGAGATTTAATCCATTTTAACTGATTCACACAAAGAATGCCAAATGGCAGGACCTGAATCCACGTCTACCGAAGAGGGGCATGTAAGTAGAAAGACTTGAGGACAATGAACTTAAAAAACAACAAAAAAGATCGAAGAGTAAATTCTGTGAGTGTGGAAACCGACGGCAAATTTTTATTTAAAAACTCTGAGGTTCATTTTGTTAAGACACTGTGTCAAATACAGAAACACTTTTGAAATGCTTGACTAGATCCATTTTTCCCGATCCATTTTTCCCAGTAGAAGTCGCATCAATCTGTGATTTAAGCGACTTATTTACAAGATGGTTACAACTGAGGGCAAGTAATGGCTTGACTAACTCCCTTTCTATCTTTCAGGGAACCAAGCGCTGAAGCCGTTAACATGAACTGGGGAAACGAGAGCGCCCCCCACGAGTTCATCCTCTTGGGGTTCTCCGATCGGCCATGGCTGGAGCCCCCACTCTTTGTGGGCACGTGCGGCTCGCACCTAGTGGCGGTGCCCCTCTTCTGCGGCACGGCCGTCTCCATGTACCCGGAGCCCCCGGCTCGGCCCCCAAAGACCGGGCAAGGTGGTGACCCTGTTCTCCGGCATCATCACGCCCAGAAACAAAGACTGAAGGGAGCGTTTAGGAGGCTGGCGACGAGCATCTTCTTGGTGAAGCAGTGAAGCACCCAGATGATAGGCCTTGTGAGAGACCCAAAGTTTTAGTATTTTTTCCAAAGATTTACTTATGCATACAAGGTCTGGGGTGCAGGCAGAGGTGCGGGGGATGAGAGGATTCCCCAGAGACAGAGTGGGGAGCAGAACAGGCAGATCCACTGAAGTCCACTGCTGAGGGGAGCAGGGGGGGAGTTTCCCTTGATTTGGAGAGCTAGCACGTCACGTATGGGGCAGTCTCAGGGGGCATGCACAGAAGTTCTCCTCTTGCACCGGAATCTCTTGAACACATCCCTGTTTCCCACTCAGTCGTCACCGTGGGAACGACCGGTTGGCTCCAGGTCTGGAGCTACCACTCTCCTGTCGCACATTCTGAGAAAAGGCCCAGCTTTTCTGTTTTATTCTGCTCCTCACCTTTGAGGGGAACTGGACAGACGTTATTTTTCCTAGGTTGTACGTTATTTATATGCCTGTGCTTTCACTGATAAATAATATAAAAGAGAAAAAGAAAAATGGAGCCTTCTGGAGCCTGGGTGTGAACCCAGGAGTCAGGCTGTTGAGGGCCTGGTCTCAGGCTGTTCTCAGGGGGTGAGAGACATGTGGGAGGATGACAAGGGCAGCCTTTAATGTGATTTGTACTTTGATTTTGCTCCTTTCATCCCAGAATTGCCTGGCCCCTTCTGCCCCTTTCCCTTGGTTCCCTGCACGAAGGTGCCTCTGACTTGTAGCAAGCTTTTAGGCTCAGAGGCCCCACTTTGGGTCAACCCTGTTTGGCTACTTACCCACAAGGGGGTGGGTGTTTAACTGGGAAATCATTACCCTTTCTTCTCTTCTCTGTGCACACTAGTCTGTTAAAGTTCTTTTGCACAAAGAGTGTGTTTTGTCTTTATGTGGTGGATGGCAATACCCATTTGGAGTGTGCAAATTTGGGGGTCTCAGGGTGCCCCTCAGTCTGCCCCTTAACAGAACTACTGGAGCAGGGACTTTTATTGTAGACTCCAAAACTAAAATCGAATGTAAATGTGTGCGCCCACAGACTCCTGGGGAGTGTGTCCAGGTCTTTGATCACAGCGGTTGAAAAAAACAACTAGGCCCAAAATGGAGTTGTTGATGTCAAGCCCACCAAGACATAACACCTAACCTAACTGAAGTTTCAGCCTCACCCAAAAGTGGAATTTTAAATCAAATGACGGTTGCACTTCCCTAAAATATCCAGGACGGGCCTTCCTAAGGTACGTCACTTTGTCAGAGGGATTATTACAAGTTGAAATCTGCTGGGGTACTGCAGGCTCAGAAGAAACCTTTACCATCTACTAGTGACCTAGAAGAAAGAAAATCGGGGGTATTAACTCAGACTTTGGGTTACCTCCAGAACTAACCTTCCTATTGGAGCAGCCTGTCGATGCAGCAGGGCAGAGATGGAACTGCAGAGCGTCTTCTCATCCTGAAACACCCTCCCCTCCGTGCAGCTTAGACCCCTGGTCTACTCCTCAGTTCAGTATATACACACACATTTTGCCCTACAAAATGTGTGTAGGCTACAGTGGCTGTAGAATCTACCTTCATGTCATTTTCCTATAGAGATGTAATTACATTTGTCTTCTCCTGCTAACCTGTCTGATGTTAATGGCTGGACCAGGCCAGAAAAACCCAAAGGCATAGGGGGAGATTCCCTTGTCCTAAAGGAAGGTGGCTGTGCCCGAAATCTTTATTTTCTTGTCCCATCCTCTTTTCTAACTATAAAAACCTTCCACTTTGTACAGCTGCTTGCAGTGCTTTTCTATTTTCTATATGAGATCCCGCCCCACACCACGACTGTTTAGTAGAGAGATCTAAATTTACTCAGATGAATTTTTTTTTTTTGAAGACTTATTTTTTGACACTCTTGTTACAGGGATCTGTGAAGCTGACAATTAAGAACACCCTCCCCCCCATCTATACAGGCTGGTGGTCAGAAACAGCCAGTAGTGAACGTGCCCTTGGCCTTGAGCAAGGGTGAGCTTTTAAAAGTGTATTTAACTTAAGTTTGATGCCACGTTTGTACTCAGAGTTGGCAAAATCTCCCTAGAAAAGGACAGGAAAATTTGAATTTCATCTGATTCTAATTCTATGGGAGTGGCTTTTACATAACTCTAGATTGCTGATAACAAAAAATAATTTGTTTATCGACATGCAAATTATTGGGGGGGCGATTCACCCTCCTCCAGCCACTTCCCTTTTGGGGGCGGGGGACACCAATTTGACCTTATTTACAATTTCATCTCAGTATTCGTGATCTATACGTGGCATCCATTTCCGAATTCTACTTTGAACTGGTAATACCATCTCATCAACAACTCATTCATGAATTGAAAAATTTTAAAGGGTTTTATAAAAATATTTGAGTCAGAATTGCATCTTTTATTTTAAAATACTACCCTTTAAAGAGACCTTTGCGCTCCCTTTTCTTAAAAGGAGCTTCTAATGATCCCCCCATAATGAGGCCAACCGAACCCTAAAACCGACCCGTAAAATTCCTGGGCCCTCCCTCGGCCTCGCCTTTCTTTGGGGTTGCAGAGACCAGGCCGGGGGCGGCCTCCTTCCCTCCCCATGCCCTGCGCCCCCTCCTGGCTCGTCCTTCGCTCCTCCACTAGCTTTTCTCCTCCCTTCCACCCCCCCTCACACCCGCCCCCGCCTCCCGCTTTTCTTCCACTGTCCCCGCCAAAGCAGCCCCCTGCCCGGAGCCCCCCATTTCCCAAGCCCACCAGGGAGCGGGGCATCCTCCAGGGGGCGTCCGGGACTCGAACCTGCGGAACCGCGAGGCGTCGCGTCAGGCCCCAGCGCCGCCAAGCAAGCCCGGGCGGAAGCGGGAGGTGGCGCGCGGGCGACGCGGGCGGAGGCGCGGCCTGGCCGGAGAGGAGCGATCGCGCGGGCCAAGCCGCCACACCCGGCCGGCATCGGAGCCGTCGGCTAAGCGAAAAACGACCCAGGTCGCCTCTAGACGTCAGACACTGGAGACCAGTCACCGGCGGGAGGAAATTTCTAGTGCCCGCGGAGGCTTGCGAGCGTGCCGGCATTGGTGGTTCAGTGGTAGAATTCTCGCCTGCCACGCGGGAGGCCCGGGTTCGATTCCCGGCCAATGCACTGACAAGTTCTTTTTTTTTTTTTTTTTCCCCTTTTAAATCTTGAAAATGCTCCATTTTAGAAGTCGGATTCTCTTCACATACGTTCGGCTTTTGGCCTCCTCAAACGGTGCGTGACTCCAACATTCGGGGCTGCCCCTGCTGGGTGGAAGGGGCAAGATGGCAACGGGCTGTTTCCCTCAGAGAAACATTTTGCCTTCGGAATATCCGGAGTAAAAGTCATCTGGATTAAGTCTCTGGTTTGATGTAGGAATAAAACCAGTGAATAAACTCTGAAGGGAAAAATTTGTATTTTTGGTGAGCACAGTATGGCGGCTCTGAAAGGAATATTTAATAAGGGAGACATTGGGCAGCCACTTTCCTTGAGTTAGCAGAGTGGCGCAGCGGAAGCGTGCTGGGCCCATAACCCAGAGGTCGATGGATCGAAACCATCCTCTGCTAGCAGGTTTTTTCTTGCCTTTTAAATACCCCCCTCGTAACATACAGTCTTAGCTCCTTCTGCTCCTCTGCTCGTGACAAGCGAGAGCCGCTGCACGTCAAATATTCTCGTGTCAGGAAAAGTTTGAAACGAAATTAGTTCGCTAATCAGAAAGGATTTCGTTAAACAGGCGGTTTCAGAAAGCAGACCCTTGACATTTAGTATTTTCCCCTCAAAGAGAAGCAAACGCTTAAAAAGAGATTTTTATGTTTTTTTTTCACGGTGGTTGCTGTATTGTCTAGAACATGGCCTGGCACATGTAAAACCATCTAATGCACTGGTGACTTTGTAAATATGTTTAAGAATGCAATTTCTAGTACAGCAAATGCCTATATTTAACATTATTCTTTACTTTCTTCTTTTACCTTTTAATTACAGAAGAGTACAAAAATGACCATATAGGATTGGCCTGTTATGTAACATTAGGCATATTCACTACAAATCTCTTATAGTGAAAGAAAAAAAATAACATAAAACTGAAATTTTCTTCCAGTGCGTCCTCAATCCTTACACCCCCTTTCCAGTGTAACTCTATCATGGATTTGATGTGCATTTCTCACCTTTTTTAAAACTAATTTTTATTTGTAAGAAGTTTATGTGTCCATTTTAAGGTGTCCTTTCACACAACTCATTTATTTTTAAGGGCGTCTGTGAATATCCACATAAAAGACTTTCCTCTACAACACTGTTGATATTAATTCTATTTGTGTCACCTTTGACCAAAAACACAAGAACACCTAATATTACACAGATGTCTGGAGTGGCAGACCCAAGGACTGTCTATATTTGATTTTCATTATTTTATTCCAAAATGGAGGCCATGTCTTTACCTGAGGCCAGACGAGGTCAGTCACGCCCAGGGTGGTGTGGTCTATACTAGGCCATATCTTTGTCAACCTGACAATGGAGGTTTTAGACATTGTCATTAAAACCATTTCGTGGACAGTATTGCATTTTGAAAAATTTTTTACCATATGAAATTCCTGTCACAGTGAAGAGCCAGTGTTCAGTTTAGGGGCGAGGTGAGATTCAGCTCCTCTGCTGACACATTTGCCCTGGCAGATGCCATTTTCCTCGGAGATGAATTTTAAAGTGCTGTTTTGGTAATAAACTTTCTAATCTCACACACACATCACCAAAGGCACATGGGATTGTCAAGACACACAAAATGTTACTATTTTCTTCTGGGTTCTATTTAAGAAATAGATTTTTTTCAGCATGTTCTTGGCTATTGTAAGGTTGGTCACCCGAAAATGTTTAAAAGGGCTTTTCCCAAAAGCCAGAGCAGGCTTTGGTCAATATATGTCACTTTGGTATGTGGAGCTAAGGCCTACAATCAAGGCCTACAGGCAAGGTTTCCTCAAATGACCTCATCCCCTCCTCAGGGGAAACTCCCTGCGCATGTCCCAGGCCCACCCCTTCCTTAGCACTGGTTTGTCCCATTTACCTTAGAATTTATAGCCATGTAAATTCTCCACTGTATGCAATCAAAATTAGTCTTTTTCTCCTGCTAATTGGTCTGATCGTAATTTGTTAGCTCCACCAGCCCAGGAAGACTCCAGAAGGATGGGGTTATTCCCATGGCCTGAGAATACCAGAATCACGTTTTTAAAAAGGTGGGAGGAGAGGAAGGAAATCTGAGCCCAGACCATAGAAAAGTGGGTAGAGAACTATGTCACCATAAGGCAAATGTAGCACAGCTAGAAAAGAAGGCGATTATTGTCCCAAATAACTTTTCCAGCCACAAGAAACAACTCCAAACACCTTTCAACACATTTGTCATTGCTGGTGGTGAGTGTGAGAATTTGGAATTTCAGTTCCTTTTTTTTCTATCCCATTTATGAAACTGGCAGCACCAGCCCTCCAAGGCCCGCTGCGTGGTGGAGCTGGGCCCGCCCAGAGCCACCAGGTGAGACCAGGTTCTTTCCATGAGGGCTTCTGGGAAACAGGAGGGGAGGGGGGCAGGCATCTGCGCTGGGGTGGCAGGACGCGCTGGTCACCGGCACAGCCCTCTCTGTCCCTGTGGACACCTCCAGCTGTGGGGTGAAGACCTTGGTGAGTTTGAGGGCATTTCCTGTTGAGTCGGCACCACGTTACCAATTTTGTATTCGTTGCCAGTATTGAAACTTTAGAATATCCCACACTAGAATGAGCACCTGCTTGAAAGTCACCAGCGCCCAGCCTGCACCCACCAGGCAGCTGGCAACTGAAGGGGCTTGGCGGGCTTTGGCTCCTGTGTTCCGTGTCCACGTTAGCTGGTACTTGTCAATGTCGTGTGTGTGTGTGTGTGTGTGTGTGTGTGTGTGTGTGTGTGTGTGTGATCCTTGTGCTGGGGTCATTTTCACCATAGTATTAAGAGAACAGTGAAATATGCTACTAAAACTGGAGCAATGAAAGACAGCAGCCAAGTTCATGTCTTTCAAGAAAATGAAACTAGGTGTCTCTCCCTCAAGCACATTTCTTGGTGGAGAGACCGGGCCTCTCACACCCAGTGGGTTTTGCTCTTCTGTTTGGCCCTAGAGAGCATTTGACGTTTCTCCTCTGGTTTAGGGCCTATCACAGCTGTCTCTTCAGCTGCAGTTTAAGCTAAATGAAGATGTTTTCAAAGACAGCTTGGAAGAGAAGCATCAAAGCACAGAAAAGACCCTTAAGTGCTATTATGGAGCAGACCGAGTTCCCTCAGAATCCCTGTGTTGAGACTGTCAGGCCTCAGGGGAAAATTCCCCCCCCCCGCCCCCCACTGGGTTCTTCTAGGGTTGCCAGACAGGGACTGACCCCACAAGGACCTCGCCCCAAACGAGTGTATTTGGAGATGGGGCCTGAGGAGGTAGCCCAGGCAGGAGGGGCTATAAGTGAGAGGCTGTGATCTACTAGGACAGGTGTCCCCATGAGAAGAGGCAGACATGGCAGCTGTGCACCCACAGAAATGTAGGCCGGGGAGGAGATTCAAGACTGCAAAGCTGCAAGGCAGGGAGCGAGGACCCCGAAAACCAAACCTGCCAACCCCTTGGTCCTGGATTTCTAAACTCCAGAAGCGTGAGAAACTACGTGTCTCTCGCTCAAGCCATCCGCTGGGGTGGTCAGTGGTGGCATCAGGTAGGGGCAGGGTCCGATGGGTCTCGGGCAGCTCTGTGACAGCGTCATTAACTCACGCTGAGGCTGATCAAGTTATTATAAAGCAGGAAGCAGCCTTTTCTCCCCTGGAGTAGTGAGGCCAGGTTCCCCACTCTGTCCCTGTGCCTGAGAAGAAAGCACGTCCCAATATATTCTTTAGATAAAATAGTTTTCACCACTTATTAACCTCTAGGCTAAAAATCCCTCCAGGGTAAGGATACAGAATCCATCAGACAGCAAGGGGCCACGGCATCAAGAAAGCATAAGCTGCAGAGACAGAGGGAGCCCTAAAATGCTGCTGCGTTAAAGCTGCTTAAGTGGAACCTCCATCCTTTTCTCAGAGAGCTGCAGACCTGGTGCTGCCTCCCTTAGGCTGAACTGCATGAGCCTTCGTGAACTCTTGCTTGCTTCCTGCGGGACAAGGCTCTCCAACATTTGTTTCTCGGAGAACTCAAGAACGCCAAATCTGGTAACAGCAGCCTGAGTAAATGAAAACATGATTATTTGGATTTGCTTAGGCAGAAACTGTTCAAGGAGGAGGAACATTTGGAAGGGGAAGAAAAAGTACCTGCAGGGAGGGAGGAAATGGGGGGTGGAGGGGAGACTAGTATTTAAGGTGGAGGAAAACCTGCAAATGACCAAGGTCCTCAACTTTGCCTTAACTGTTCAAGTTTGGGAAAACTGCTACTTAGTCACATGATAGTTTTAAGCAGAAGCCCGGGGGATCTTCAAAAAACTTCCTCACAAATCATTATTTTGTCAGTTGGTTAGGGAAAAAAAACATTTAAGTACTTATTACTTTGAGGACCAAAACTAGAGGAAGCACGACACATTTTCTATTTGTTTTAGTGTACAGAATATTTTGGGGGTTGATTTTTTAAAAAATGTTTGGACAGCTCCGACCAGATCACAAAACTCAACGCGACTTGCTCCCTCTCGCTGTCTTGCTCGAGTGGCTCATGGAGAACTAACTTCAATCTAGTGGTTAGAGACCCAGAAATGGCAACTCTGCTTACCCCCTACTGTTACTGAGCCTGGAGGTGGGAAGGAGGCTTTGCCACGGCGTCTGGGAAACACAGCGCCTTGGACCTGCGCTTCTGCGTTTTCGCCACGAGATGGCAGGAGAGGACAATGTTTCCAGGCCCGCCCGCTGCGGGTGATTCCTCAGACCTCGGGATGCAGGGGGGAAAATCAATGCAGGCCAGTGAGCAAAGAATACACAGGATGAAATCTGAGAGCTTTTCTCCATCAAGTAAGGGTGGGCTCTGTCGCCAGCCCGCAAACCTTAAAGATGGAGCACAGAGAATAGTGAAGAAAAACTTTATTGTGGGGCCAGCCACGCCTTTATTCCATTTTCTTCTCTGTGGTCTTTTCAGCAGTCGTCTTCTCTTTCAATACTTCAATGGGTTGGGCGCAGGCTGTGGAGCTGTCGGCAGCTGCGCCGCGAGTTCGGTGCCCGGCCGGGGAGATTCCGCTATGGTGCGGGGCCTCGCTAGTGGCGCATCGGGTTGGGCGCAGCGCTGCGGAGCTGTCGGCAGCTGCGCCGCGAGTTCGGTGCCCGGCCGGGGAGATTCCGCTATGGTGCGGGGCCTCGCTAGTGGCGCATCGGGTTGGGGGCAGCGCTGCCGAGCTGTCGGCATCTGCGCCGCGAGTTCGGTGCCAGGCCGGGGAGATCTGCACATGACACTGCAGAATGATGGAGGAGATGTAACTCAAAATTAATTCAAACTAGGTTAGAACCAGACTCATACAAGGAAGTGGGGTAGAAGGACCCAACATAACCATGAGCACAATCCCTAGGCCCAGCGCCTAAGTTACAAAGCAAAAGTAGGAGCCAGGCTGCAGTCCAGGGGCAAAGATATGGAGATTGGCCCATTGTAGAATCTCGGGTCTCCTTTCAAATCCTACTTAGGCAGCAGCAGGAACCATCATCGAAGATGAGCCCCTCCCGACAGAAAGAGGATAAAACCTAACCTGCCCCCTCAAAGGGAGGCTCTTCCTGCCCACTTGTGTGTGTGCTAGCGTCCTTTACTGCTCTGGCCCTTTCCCTCATAAACCTGTTCTTTAAGTATAACTGAGTCTCTGCCTCGTGGAAAAACTCCCCGCGTGCCCCAAAGGGGAGCTCTGGTGAAACCTTTCCCAGCGTGAACCCAAGGACCCCGCTCTCAGAACCCATCAACCCCCAAAACTACATCACTGACATCTCCTGCCTCGCCCGCTGCTCCCCTCAGCAGTGTGTTTCTGTCGATCTGCCTGTTCTGCTCCCCACTGTCTCACCGCCCCACGCCTCAGGCCTGCACCCAGCTTGTGTGCTTAGATGGGTGGATCATTAAAAAAAAAAACCCAAACCAACTTCTTTAAATACTTTTCTTTAAATACTTTGTTTTCTCTGTAAATGCTGGATTCTGCAAAACAAACTTTCATTTTATCCTAGACTGAAAATAAACCAAGTTTGGTCTCTGTTCCATGGCAGCAAAGCAAGGAACTGCCCACTGCTTGTGATTGGTGTGAAGCCCTATTTGAAAAGCCCACCGGGCTGCTCCTAAAGTGGGAGGGGAAAGGAAGCCAGAACAAAACGCAAGGTTTTTGCAGACCCCGCACCCACAAACCAGAGAGATCCAAGAACTACAATCCCTTTGCCAGCCTCACTGAAGAGAGGATACTAGGAACTGAGGGTCGAGCTGAGCAGCCACGCTTGGATACATAACCAGACATGCGGGCTGGCTGGGACGGGTGGATCGCGGGTTTTTCAGTGCGCCATGGAGACTCCAGCTCAGTGAACTGGTTGGGCGCGTTCACCAATTTATTCTTTTCTTTTTTGCCCTCCCCTTTTTGTAAATAAACCCTTTATTAATTTTATTGTGAGTGCCTGCAGTTGACTCTTATTATAAGTCCCTTTTAAGCGCACGGGTGAGAACCCACAGACAGGCACCCCATTTTATTTTTAATTAATTTTTAATTTTTTAATTGTTATTTCTCGTTTACATTGTTTTCCCCTTGGGTAGCCCACTACTCATTCACCCGCGACCCATCACCACGGTCCCTTGTGCCTTTTTCTACCCCATTTTGAGCCCTTGTCCTCATCCTCCCTCTCAGCAGGCACCCCATTTTAGATCGGGGTGCCCCGTAACACTAATCCAGGACTTTCAAATCCCAGCCCTGAACGGTCCTGTCCTATTTCCCTCCCAACACACCGACTCAGCATTGCCTTTCCCAAAGTTTCCCGTTATGACTTTTTACTCTTACGGAACTTCCCTACCTTTCACTATTTCATATGAGCTTTGGAATAAATTATTTCAACTTACCTGACACCTCCGAAGGGTTGGCAGGGCTGAGGTCCCAGTGCCCAACGGGTCGTTGTGTGGGAAATAGAGACCGAGGCGTTCACTTCTGTAACAGTCCGGGCGGGCTTTTCAAATAAAGCTCTGCCAATCAGAAACAGGGGGCGTGTCTGGCATGGCGCAATTCTAACAAAAGCTTAACTTGGGTACTTTGTAGCCGAGGGTAAAAGTGAAAGTCTTTTGCAAAAGGCGCCCCGGAACCCAGAAAAAAAAAAAAGTGCTTGGCACCGCCCCTGAACGCTTCTGTAAGAACGACTAGCGGAGAGCTTAACCTTCACCCTCACGCCACTGCCCCTGCCCCAGCCAAAAGGACACTGCAGACAAGGGACCGGCCACTTCTCCCCAAGTGGGGGTGGCCCTTCCCTAGATCTATCGCAGGCGCGAGCGAGTGCCAGTTCTCTTTGGAAAATGTGGTGGCTCTGAAAAGAGCCTTTGGGGTGCGGCGAGCCTCGGGGCGCGGGGCTCACTTGGAGCTGGTGTACTTGGTGACGGCCTTGGTGCCCTCGGACACCGCGTGCTTGGCCAGCTCCCCGGGCAGCAGCAGGCGCACGGCCGTCTGGATCTCCCGCGACGTGATGGTCGAGCGCTTGTTGTAGTGCGCCAGGCGCGACGCCTCGCCCGCGATGCGCTCGAAGATGTCGTTCACGAACGAGTTCATGATGCCCATGGCCTTGGACGAGATGCCCGTGTCGGGGTGCACCTGCTTCAGCA